>JAQIXO010001180.1:0-13503 GCA_034700305.1 Protaphorura armata
ACCGTATCAGTGCTCCATCTGTTCCCGAGCATTCCCTCAATTAGGTAATTTAAACATACACATAAGAGTTCATACGGGAGAAAAACCACACCAATGTTCAGTATGTTCGAAAACATTCACTCAATTAGCTTCCTTATATAACCACAAGAGAACTCATACTGGATAGAAAAGCTACCGTTGAGTTGTACATAGTATATTAGTCATATCTTCGCCAAACATTTATTATGTTAATTTTAATTTCATTTAATTTTTTAATTTTAACTAAACATTCCGACTTCTATTTATTATCGTAAGTGCACATTAGCATTAGCGGAGTGAAGTTGTCGTGTCTAATGTATTCCTGATGGGATTTAGTGTAAAAGAGTATCTCGAATTTAGTACAGCATCAATTAATACGTACGGGTACGAGTTCCTGCAATCGTTTCTCAATATTTATCTATACAAAATGAGATTACAAAAACTCAGTATTTCACACTGGTTTTGAATTTTGTAAATCCCAGGTATTTTCTTATTTAGGATTTATGCCATTATGTGTCTCGCTCTACAAATTATCATACGTATAATAAATGTATAATATGATACGATTTTACGTTTATATAATAAAATTATATATACAAATATATTGTTTGTAAAATTGAACTCACATGTTGTAACGTAAGTAATTGAGCCCGTCTATAATCAGAGTGCTTACTATGAAATTATTTATCTCGTGTTGGAGGTTCCAATTCAAAATTAAGAGATATTTTGAAAATTCCAAAGAACAGATAACAGAAATTAAAATAATTTATTTTTAGACAACGATGCCCGAAATTTTTTAGTTTATAATCGCAGTTACATTACAACAGTATTTACCTTTCAATAGCGGCAGTTGGGTGAGGTTGGGTCGCAAGACCAGTCCTTCTTTCTAATAATCAATTAGTCATCGCAGTCAAGGTGTATGACTCACCGACCGCTCGTTCTTTCTAAAAAGGTTCTCTTGTGTTGTGAGGTAAAAATAATTTTAACAGGAGTAATAAACGCACAGCTACCTGCCGCTCCGCTGCTGCTCTTGAAATGTAAAGGGAAAAGAATTGTTTAATTTTATAATTACTTCTTTTCTTACTCGAACAGTTCTTCTTATTTTTTGTGACGAATTCATTGCAGTACTCAACTGGACTTCCATCGTCACACGACGCCAAACGAACAACATAGAGTAATTCACATTAAACCGGCAGACAACAGCAATTTATCGAAATTAATGTAATTGTATATCTTTTGATTAAAAGTCTTCGTTGTCATACGAGATTTCGTAAAGTGAGTAAATTTAGTGGCCAAAACTATTACCTTGCGTATAAAGTTTTAAAAAAATATGTTATTAATCTCAATTGATTGATTGTTTTCAAACAGGAATAGGAAACTCGTAGCGGAGCAGCAGAGCAGAAGCTGAAACACACACGGCAAACAAAAACGGAATATTTGTACGAGAAGAGAGTAAGTGATTTATTTAAACGATTCCTTACTATTTTTTTCTATTACTACTGTTATTTCTTAACTATTCGATCCGCCCCTTTTCACGTTCACAGGGAAACCGATTTCATTATTCATATTGTATTTGTCTGATTTGGCAGAATTAGGTATCGACACCCAGCTGACAATGTCTAATTGGAAATTCCATTCAATTGTTCAGCCGACGATGGACACGATGGATACACTTGGCAAAAAATCAATTCAACAATTTAGACAGAGCAAGCAATTTTTAGCGACACCTCAGGATGAAGAGACTTACAAAACTTGGCCAACAAAAGAAGAGATATCCGGAGAAAGCCGTAAGAAATTGCATACACAGACACACAACAGGCAGGTGCCATATCAATGCTCATCCTGTGCGAAATCATTTTCTCAACAAGGAGAGTTAACCATCCACGTGCGAACTCACGCGAAGGAGAAAATACACCCATGCTTTTTCTGTTCTAAAACATTCACGCTACCAAGTAATTTAAACAGACACATGAGAATTCATACAGGAGAGAAGCCGTATAATTGTGAAACCTGTGGAAAATCGTTTCATGATTCGTCTGCCCTACGGAGTCATAAACGGAGTCATATGACAGAGAAACCCCATCAATGTCAAATCTGTACGAAAGGATTCAAGCATTTATCAGATTTAAAAGTCCATATTCGAATCCACACAAAGGAAAAACCATTTCAATGTACAATCTGTTCAAAAACATTCACCACGTGTGACTTGACCAGACACATGAGAACTCATACAGGAGAGAAACCACATCAATGCTCAATCTGTTCTAAAACATTCGCCCAATTAGATAAATTGAATGTACACATGAGAGTTCATACGGGAGAGAAACCATACCACTGTTCAGTCTGTTCTAAAACATTCACCCAATTAGGTTCCTTATACAAACACAGGAAAACACATACTGGTTAGAAACGATACCGTTGCGTTATTACAAAGTCTTATTTTTTGTCCTATCTTTACCTCACATTTATGCTAATTTTATTTTCATCAACTAAACATTCCGACTTCTATTTATTACCGTAAGTGCACATTAGCGGAGTAAATGTGTTTGTGCTCGTGTCTAATTTATTAATGATGGGATTTAGTGGAAAAGAATATCGCGAATTCAGTATAGTATAAATGAATGTACGGATGAGTTTCATGCAATCATTTTTCAATGTTTATCTATAGAAAATGAGATTTCAAAATTCAGTATTTTACACTGGTTTGTATGTACGAGTAATGATTTTTGCACATCTCATATAGGTATTTTCTTATATAGGATTACGCCATTATTATGCGTCTCGCTCTACAGAATATCATATAATAAATGTATAATTATGTATATGTATAATAAAACTATATGTGACTCGTTGAAGTTTTGAATGGAATAATCGGAAAACATTTTGTTAACCAAAATCTGTTTTTACTCTCTAGCTTTCGGAACACAATTGATTCCTTCTTCAGGAGATATGTGACTCCTTAATTATACTGATGTATTTGAAAAATTAAACTCAGTCTGTAATTTAGACAATCAGAGTGCCATTATGTATGAATAAAATCAGACCATTCAAATCGGAATGCTAAAAAATAATCAAACACCGTGTTTGTTCAACAATAGAATTTATTTAATTATTAATCCCTCTGCCTTACATAGAGAAATCAGATATTTAGAAATACTTTGAAAATTGCAAAGGATAGACAACAGAAAATATGAACCACCCTGTACAGACTTCCCGATATTTGACATTGAGATTTCTACACGTGAACCTTTCCTATTTCCTAAATGTGGGAAAATCAAACACCGGTAACAAAAATTTTGGAATTTTAAGTTGAATTGAATCTCTGTCTGTCAAATAAAGTCAAATTCAAAAATAATCTTAAAAATTCTTGCTCTTTCTTAGGTATTTATATAAACCGTGACTGTCGACCGTGACTGTCGACCGTGACTGTGTCCCTCAACTACAGGATCACAATGGCAATGGCAGATACTCGTCCAATGTGGATTCCATTGGAGTCAAATCCTGACGTAAAATTTTGGTCAACAATTTGTACATTTTTTTTTTGTTTAGAAAAATCTAAATATTGATTATTAATAGAATTTTTTAATTTTTTACAGGTACTCACGAAGGTATATTTTCTGTGACGTCCGTATCCGTATGCTATGTGTCGTAACTTCAAGTTGAATTGTTTTTAATTTCAAAATTGTTTTTTAGGCGGAGTATTTTTATTTCGGAAATTTAATTGGTAGTTTTATTTATTTTATTTTCCAGTACATCCGTAAGCTTGGAGTGACTTGTGGAGAATTTTTTGACGTATTTTCATTCGATGACGACGTTTTGGACTGTATTGCAAATGTGAAGGCGGTTATTCTTCTGTTCCCAGTTACACCAGAAGTAATTTTCTTAACTCTACAATACTGTAGAGATGATTTAATTTTAATTACCCATAATTAATTTATTAATCTTATTGCAGTCTGACGCCCGCCGCAAGGAATTAATTGAGAAAGTTATTAACAAGCCAGAAACTTTACCCGAAATGTTTTACATGAAACAGACTATTGGTCATGCATGTGGAACAATTGCAGTCATGCATGCACTCTGCAACAATACTGACAGGTAATGGATTAACTAAATCCTTTAATTGTTTTGAAAAAAATAATTAATGGCCGATTGACTTTATTTTTCTAAATATGTTTTTTTGTAGTATTCAATTGGTGGATGGACCATTGAAGAAATATTTGGACCAAGTGAAGAACGGTACTCCTGAGGAAAGAGGAAAAGTTCTGGAAGAATCTAATGAACTGGCTGAGATTCATAAAGAATTTGCTGTCGAAGGTCAAACTGAGTACCCAGCTGAAAGGGAAAGAGTTGGAGCTGGGTTTGTTGCATTTATTGAGAAGGATGGACATCTTTTGGAGTTGGACGGTGGACATGGACAAACTGGACCGATCTACCACGGAATCACGACTCCTGACACTCTGCTAAAGGTAGATTTTGTTAATTCATTTTTAAATTAATTTTACCTACCAATTTCCAAATTCTATTGATTAATTAGAATATTAATATTCAATTTCTTTGTGTGACGAAGTTTCAATTTCGACTCATCACGCCAAATCATTCTTGACCAAATTATTCTATTACATTTTTTGTACAGGATACTGTGAAAGTATGTCAGAATCTCATCAAGGCACTGGAAGGTACATCCTTCGAATCATCACCGGAGTATCGATTTACGGTTCTAGCCTTGTCATGCTTACCGGATTAAACATTCCAACGATTTCTATTATTTCCGTTTATACTTGTACAAGGCGTAGGATGAATTTGGAATAAATTGAATCATGTGTGGGTTTCCACGGAACAATTATGCAATTTGTAATTCATTTCATACACACCTTGGATTTATACATATATAATAATATATCTCTTTTAGTGCAGAGTGTAATTACTGCAGAACTGGGATAATTTTCCTTGGTAATTTACCTAAACCAAACAGATAAGGATTGACAGTCCAGTTTTAATTTCATAGGTTATAGGTAATCACAACGAACAGCGTATTTCAAGTATGTATTTCCAGGGAAATGTAATTAACAACACATGTTGTTTCTCATGGTTAAAAAAATAATTTAATGTTTGTAGAAATGAGTCCTCACTCATAATCATATAATTTAAAATCATATAAAAACCCAGATTCATTTAGTTTAAAGCTTAGAGTATTCAATTAGCAGGGCTCTCGCCCTATATAGAGGGCAGGAAGTATAGGACTTTCGCAGAAATCAACAACTTCCGGCGGCCTCACGTTAAGAGATCCGAGTAAAGTTTTATTTTAGAATGCCATGGTTGATGGGGCGATTTCTCATTCGGCATGGCCGAGAAGACAAAACTCGGTCTAAAATCCGATTCCTTACGGCGACCATTGTTTATGTCAACAAGTCCCCGTGCAAAAATAATGCTGAGCAGTGGACCGCTGGTGTCACACTTGTTGACATAAACAACGGTCGCTGAGAGGATTCCCATTTTACAGTGATTTTTGTCGTTTCAGTCATTGCGAATGAGAAATCGCCCCATCAACCGTGGCATTCTAAAATAAAACTTTACTCGGATCTCTTAACGTGAGACCGCCGGAAGTTGTTGATTTTAAAAGGTCCTGCCCTCTATATAGGGCGAGAGCCCTGCTAATTGAATACTCTAAGAATATTACTTTAAGAACTGAGAGTATACACGTGAAGTCAGTACAATAGTGAAGTAATTATTTTAACATTCGGTTTGTGCTCGTAAATAATGTAATAATTGGTTCTCGTGAGTTTCACGATCCAGTCCTGAACCGTTTATCACATTTTGACTTAAACATAGACAGAGACCAATGATTAGAATAAATTCTGAAGACCGAAAGACCTGAAAACGGTGCAAAGGAGGAAGGAAGCTAATATTGAAAACGGCTGAAATAACTATCTGGCATACTTATGTGTGATGTGACTTCATCAAATGATTCGACCATTTCGAAATTCGAAGCAATTTAATAATTGTAGAACTATATGACAAATATTTACATTCCGTTCCAAGTCCAAATCACTAACAATTATTCCTAGTACGGCATATCATGCCAATGCCATTTAGTCAATCGATACACGTGCCTACGCAATTGTTTTTAATTGTAGAGAACTCCATCTGCGGCGTAGCCTTCAAAAATTAATTATATAAAATTATAAAGTTCACATATGATATCTGTGATTATATCGTTTATCAAATCCCGGCAGAGAAGGAGACTGGTGGCTACATTCGCGTTTATGCAACCCTTCCTCCCACAACAGGAACTCTCTCGTCTTTACCATCAACACAATTCACAAAGTCGACATTCAAAGAAACTGAAAAATGTTGTCTCAGAAAGAAGTCCAGATCATTGATTTCTTTACTCGAACTGCATGCCATCTATGGGTTATCCAAATGGACTGGGACCGTAAGTCACAGCAATGCATTCCCACAAAATCCAAACTGAAAAGACCCCTCGTCATCCTGCTGACAATGATTAACGTATTTTACGTTGGGTTCTCCATCACCAGGCTTTCCTTCACTTACGACCAGTTCAAAGTTTCAAAGAAATTTGATAGTCTAATGTTTCATTGCGTTCGTCTTCTGTTTCAATATGGAATTCTCACCTCACAGATGACGTCATTCCTCTACATCCATGATATTATTTGGCTCACACGGCAAACATCGGAGTACAACAGATCACTCGGTATTTTATTAAAACAAAAACATTTAATGCAACTTCTGTTTTGGTCTTCATTCAATATGATTTTGATTTTTTGATCAGGGCGTGTACATTTGGGAAAGGAATACGTGGAGTCAGGAATGAGGGAAAAGTTAATTGGTTCCTTCATGACCCTTGTTGCAATAAATTTGGTTGGGGCAGGAGTTGTCTTTGTGCTGATGCGGGACCATCCATCATGCATTTACTCTGTTCTCCCGAAAACAATGAGAACGACGTTTTGGACAGCCCTCATCCATGCGCTCTTTGAGATGTGGTTTTTGGCAACTCAAGGATCCATTTTGGTTCCAACAATTATGACAAATTTTCTCCCATACATTCTCAGTGCAGGGTTTTGGTTGAGGTAAACTAAAATACACTCTACTTGAAAATAATGAATTGGTTGTTTAGAAAGTCGAATTGCGGAGGAATAACCTATAATTTGATTGACTGAGAGTTTATTCAAGTAACAAAGATATACAACATGACAAACACGTTGTTCCCAATATCTGGTCAAATTACACTATAGATAAAATTAAAATTAGGTTCTTAACTATGGCAAAACTCAATTTACTTAGGTAGAAGGGTACAATACAACGGCTTGATATAATGTTTGATTGGTATTGGTATTACATTGAGTATGCCATGCAGTTCATTATTGTGGCCAAGTCTGCATCAGAAACTAAGTTAACTTAGTCATTATCCAAAATTATTTATTACATTATTTGCGACGTCATTTTCTTTAATATACACATTGTCAAAAAAATACATTCCATTCAGATTCATAACATTACAACTTCTTATCTATAAGGTAAATATTTTAGTTATAAAACTATTTTAAAACTAAGTTTTTCGATTTACCATTACGGGGTTTCTTTTGTCCCCGAGGCACAAGCGCAGGTACGCAAATTGGACAGGCCCAAGTTCTACTCTTAAGAATTTTCATGCATGACTTATTATTCATTGTTAGGGAACATTTTTGCTTGTGATTGTGACGTACCATATTCAGTTCCCATTAAGAGAGTTTACTTCAAATAATCTTCAAAATATATAACACAACGTTCACCTTTATACACAATAGGAGTACCATCAGTCATTCATTACATAACTTAGACGGACGTCCAGAAGTGTCACCATTTGGTAGCCAAGCTTCATACTGTATACAATCGGTAAATTCCTGATACATCTTATTACAATGTTTATACGATTCAGTCGTACCCGTTCATGTGGATGATTGGTTATTAGAGTTACACTCACTTGTAATGGATGTTTCACTGTAGTCTGACTCACTCATGCAGATTGAATAGTCAGGGTCAAACCGAAAGTCAAACGACGAAGTCATGATATATGTCTTACACTGGGTTATGGTGAGGATCCCGACCTGCCCATAATGAGATGCATGATTACCGATGAGGTGATGTCTTCATATGTGTCCCTAAGCTAAGCATCCCTCAAATGACACTTGCCCTCCAAGTGGTCTATTTGGTAGCCCCGAAAATACGGGAATGGTTGAGCCATAAGCACGCCAATTTCATCCAAACTTTTACAACTGTTAGGTACGATTGGCGGACATCAGATGTGGCTGCAAGTGTCTACCGTGCACTTTTCATACTGAACAACGTGAACAACAATACATACTCCAAGCTCCTGGTACCCATGTTCAAGTTCGGGGCATCAGTGGCAGGAACGGTATTCCTCTACATGGTGCTTCAGCTGAGAACCCAACTCCATGTCCTCACCTACACTATGGTCGCCCTTTGCGCGCCTTTCGAATACATAATTGTCGTTCTTGGCGCCAAACTATTGTCCAACATGTACACTCACTCAGTGGAATTCAAAGGAAAATTGGCCCAAGGAATTGGATCTCAAGACAAAACCCAAATGAAAATGAACAAAATGGTTCTAAAGTCCATTGCACCAATCAAGTGTGGCGTGGGAAGTCTTTATTTCATGGAAAAGAAAGCCAAGTGTACATTGATTGATTGGTTGTTCCAATTTGCTGCATTTCTGATCATCTCATTCAAGAAGTAACTGATTCCCCCTGACTCAGAGTTCCAATTCATAGAATTGGTTGCCTTCATATGTATTGTCTTGCTCTAGCTATTCATTTTGGTCCAGTAGATGAATTCAACTTAAATGCTGGATTCATTGATACATACACAGTTCGCACGTATTATGGAATGTTTAGATTCCTCTAAAGATTTACAATTATCAAATTTAGTATTTGCTTGCCTTGAATATGATTACTCCAATTACTTTTCCCTCAAGTCTATAAATAATATTCCGCGTAGAAGAATGTTGCGTAAATCGTCGTATTTCGCTCCTAGTATTTGATGGGAACTGGAGCGTGCTGACCATTATACAGCAAACTCATAATCGAAATACCTGACAATTAGGAGTACAAATAAATTACAGTGTACTGTCGAAATGATGAAACAACCGTCGGTAAGAGCTCATGTTGGACATTGTTCTGATCTACTAGGTATGTGGCTCATGCAGACTTAATTACTCATTAACTTTTATGACCAATTTAAATGAACAACCTGACATTAAATAACTAGAATATACTTCAGTTCTATTAATTGAAAACAATAAACGTTTGACAAAAACCACCTCTCCAGTCTAGCTAGCCCGGTGAGGCGGTTTGCGACTATCTCTGGTGGCAGCATAGGCATGGGTTCAATTCCAAGCAACTGTAACCGCTCACGACGTCGTCATCTCGACCTTCAAGCATAGCTAATCGTTACAAGGCTGGGGATTATATGTCAGGTGTAGCGTCATCTGGAGACATGGGCCCTCGGCTTATGGGCTCAAACCCCCGTTTCGGACCAAGGCGATCCACAGATGGATCTAGGGTTATCGTTTCTGGAATGAATCGATAACCGAGTCAGGATAGAGCAGTTCGGGTCCGATTTCCGGCAGGACTGATGAGTATAGATTGACTATAAACAAAACTTTAACTTTTCTCCCTTTTCTTGTTTAAAACCTTAGAATTCTGTTTTTATTCCCCGAGCATTATTATTATACGTATTATATATTCATTAGCATTAATCATAGTTGATACAGTCGATAGCGGTGCTTTATCTATGAGAAATTTATAAACACAGAATAAATTAATAGTTTAGACTGGGGGAAAGCTTACAATCGCCCATGACCATATCAGCATTCTCACATACTTCCAACGCAGAGATTGAAATCACATTTTAATTTCAACATGCTTGAGTATCGCAAAGTGTTGCAATTTCTTCACTTCAATAGTTAAATTGATCAATTACGTCAGAATGACTGAAACAAACTTAATCACGTGTTCCGGTGTGTCAAGATTTTGTAGGTACCCGTAGGACGGCTTCGAACAAACAATTGAAGAAATCCCCTCGAAAGTTGCTAGTATATATGTTGGCGTCTATTAGGCATTATAGACAATGCCGGCGACTCCTCGCCATGTAGACAAGGCCTAGGCAACATATAATAATGCCCGGGCATTATAGATAATGTCTAACATAGTTTAGGAGTTGTTCATATGGGTATTTGGTTATAGTTCATACGTTAAAATAGTCGAGTATTTATAATCCACAAGTTGTAGGGACGAACGTACGTTCGTAGGGGTACAGCCTATACCTTGGACGGCAATTATTCTTCAAGAACTGAATAAACGGGAGCCATTCAAATACACACGCCGTATAGAAGGCCTGGGCATTATACACAGTACCTTGGCTGTATCGATAATTGTTTCTGATCATCATAATCATTTCAGACCAAATACACACGCCATGTAAACAATGCCTAGGCTGTGTAGACACAGCCCGGGCATTATACATGTTGACTAGGCCTTGTATACATGGCGAGGAGTCGCCGGCATTGTAAACATTGCCCGGGAATTGTCTACAATGCCTAATTGTATATATGGCCGCCAACATATATATTTCGTCTAACATATTTTCTTGGAAATTAAATTCCTGTATGAGTAATAATTTTAATTTCCTTTTCCTTGTCTGTTTTACAACACAAGAGGATAAATCGATCCTTGTACAATTTCTCCCAGCCCAAATGTATTTTAAGCATTTCGTGGGGTTTGAACAAAACCAAATGAACATAAATCCAGTAACAGAATTTTTTAATTCTAGTAATTGACTTTGGATTCGCGTACCTCTTTCTTGCTACGAACTTTTAAATTCTGTTTTCATACTTTCAGCAGAGGCAGTTCAATTTCAATTATTTAGTAACACGTGTGGATTCTAGAACATTCTGGTGCGAGGTTAACATTATTCTTTCCCTTTGCTGTTTCAAACTTCTCAATCCCCGTTCTTTTACCACACCTACCAAATTCCTCACCAAATTATTTCCTGTAGCTTTGCAAAGGAAGGCCAATGGAAAATTTTCCATGGAATACATTGTCCATTGTATTACCTACGGAGCTATAAGTCCTGGATGGTTCTGGAAAGGGAGGAATATTTCGGGAGAACATCCACAATTCACGACTTCATTTCCAACAATTTCCATTCCTTCCATTAGTTGATTTGAATACAAATATTCATAGGAGGTTGAGTGTTTGAGAGGAATTAGGAATCAATATTCTTACGTCCATGGTTTAGTGGTGCCACGTCCTACAGGAAACGGTGTACAATAATTTCGAGCTCTGGATTTACAAGCATTGTCGCGCAAATTCAAATTACTGACAGCAACTAAAAGCATTCAGAACTTTCTGATTTCATAGTTACCAACTTTTCATCTCCATACAAGAGTCCTACACACAGTAAGTATTCGAATACGATATCTCTTGTATTCTACATTACGGCGTTCGATGATATTTACCTTGCAGTTTGATCCTCAATCTGAGAACCAATCATTAATATAAAGTCCTTAACCTTGCAGATCATCGGAAAGGAATACAACATGTTTACACCACACACCTTGAGAGCTATCAAAATTTACTTCATATTGGCGGACGTGTTCTGCGTTCTGCCGCTTGATTTCGATAGAAAGTCCCAGACGTTTGTACCCAGGAATAACTGGGTACGACGTATTTTGAATAAATTGACACTCGGATTTCAAGGGATCATGATTTACTTCACATCTTGTTTTACCATTGAATTTTATTTTCTGGGAACTAAAATCCCAACTCAATCACTCATCGAAAATGTATTCTTCATTTTGGGTGGAAATTTCTTGACTGGCATGACGGTCATGTTTAATCTGCAATTCGAACGGGTGGCTCCAACCTTGAACAACATATTCCAAATCGACAAGGAATTCCAGGGTAAATAACGTGCTTATAAATCCATTTTAAACCCAAGTTATCAATTAATAATTAATTTTAGATTCACTCCTCAAAAGTTCGGATTTCAAAAGATACGAGAAAAAAACTTCAATCGCAAGAATTATGGCATCCTTCGTGCCGTGCATTGGATCTTTGACTGCTACATTGGCTGCATACCATTTTTATGAAGAGTTTGACCCAGCAAGAAGATATTTCTACCGCCCATTTCAATTTGTATTTGGATTCTCTTCTTCATTCTCCCATGACCTCCCATTCATCATCTTGTACATTGGCTTTGTTCGTGGAATATTCGCATACGTGGAAATCTTTGCAATCATACTTATCGTACATGCAGAAAATTTATTGACTTGGTTAGAGGAGCTGCAAACAAATTCAAGGATTTTGAGAAAACCAATTCGCGATGTACTCGGGAAGTATCGAATTTTACAGATTTTGCATATTCATTTGATTGGAGGGGAATTTATACAAACGATAGTTTCCTTTGGTATGGGAGCTTTGTATGTTTTAATTGTATTAGGGAATTATTGTACAGTCCACCTCTTTGATCCTGGAACCCGAATGGTCGCATATTTATTAATACCAACTTTATCTGCTCTCTTGATACTTGGAACGCATTTAATGTTCATTAAGGCAGGAATTATTCAAGAACAGTCCACCAGATTCATTGGAGTCTGGAAGAAAAAGGAAATGGATTTGTATGTGATAGGAAAGAAAAAGATTCGTTGGAGAACTTATCGTCCGATAAATATTAGCGTTAGTGGTATATTTGTCATGGGTCGTTCAACATATTCAGAATTTATGTCCAAAATACTTGAGTCAACAATTGATCTACTCCTCATGAAGTGAGCAATGCACATTTCTTCTAAATATGTAAAATGTTTAATGGTAATAATGTTAATTGTCGTGCAACGTAAGAGAGTTTTAGAAGTTTAGACTACGAATGTATAGCACCGTAATATATTATAGCACTTTCTTTTATCACAAATCGGCTGGGGGGGATGGTAAAATATTCGATCTGTTCCTTTCATTCTTTCCCAAATTCTCACAAGGGAATGGTTTGGCCTGTCTACCAGGTCCTTGACACGCCATATTATTTTTCGGGAGCTCTGACATGCCCTGAGTGGGGTTTGGACAATATTTTGGCGCAGAAGTGAAAACACCTCCAGATACTAATTTTTGAAGTTTTGCCCATAGATCCCGTACGGACCAGGGGAACAAACATCTACCAAAGTCCCGGCTGTCTCCCTGGCCCGTATGGGTTATTTATGTGGGGTAAAACTTCAAAAATTAGTCTTGAGGTGTTTACACTTCTGCACGAAAATATCGTCCAAACCACACTCGGGAAATGCCGGGGCACCCAAAAAAATACCATTCCCTTGTCATAAGGAAAAACCATGCATGCTGTTCCATCATTCACTCGTAGAATTACTTTTCTTATTCTATTACACTAGATGTGTTTGGCTTATGACACATTATTCCACAC
>JAQIXO010001181.1:0-13498 GCA_034700305.1 Protaphorura armata
ATTACGTACAGGTTAGGTGCAGTTGGTATAAAAACAAATGAATGTCAAATAATTTCTCAGTTGGCTTTGTATGCAGTCCATTCGATTTAAAGTAGACCAAACAGTCAGTGCGCATCTTTAGCTCATGCTCAATACACACTAAAGTTTACGTATAAATAAATATCAAATAAGTTGTCCGTTTTTCTTTCTTTGCGTTAACTTTGATTTCAAACCAAAGAGTCGAGTCAGTGTGTGTCTTGAGGCGAGTAGTACATGCACATTAATATTTTTGTTTGAAACGAGTTTGAAAACAGTAATCAGTACACAAGCGAAATAGTTTGAGTATAAGTTTGTTATAGAATCTTCATTTTTTCTGACCGTTAGTCCGCTAGTTAGACTACTTTCCTTCCAAGTCGATTAGAAGTTATTCTTCGTGTTGAAAATGGCACAAGCCCCACGAGAATATGCACTAGGTAATTTTACATTTCTATTTCAATTTATAACAATTTGACTTTATTTAATTCGAGAAGTTTTTTTTTTGTGAATTGTTTTAATGAATTACGTTTTCGTTTCTCCAACTATGTAAATCAGATTTTATTGCTATGAATGACTTTATGATTATATTTTATTTATTAAACCAGAACTCACGGAAGACCAGAAAAGTGTCGGTGTATTCCTTCAAGGTGTACCAAGACAAGCGAATCCAAATAATACACTCTTATATGTCAAGAATCCACCACAAAAACATTACAAAGTTACCATAACAGGGATTGAAGGTCAGACTTCAGATTTCATAAGGGAAATTCAGGTAACAATTTTCTTCAAATATTTTCTCAAAGAAATTAGAATAAATATAGAGTAGCAATGGTACAGGACTTGGCCGAATTCAAAAAACGAGCACCCGTCCCCATGTTAAGAGACGGAATACGAGTTTTTGTTGAGTTCTTATTGTTTTAGGAAATCTTATGATTGATGTACTAATAAAGTAATCTTGAATTTGGCTAACGTTGGTAGGGGGATCCAAAATATTATGTCCACCAGGGTCGGCTTATGAGCGAAAGTTTTTCTGTTGCCGCGGTGGTCCCAAAGTAAAGGCAATTCGGTTCTATAAGAAATTCGTCATGACATTTTTACGAAAATTCGACAAAAACTCTTTTTAAAAAAACTTTTGGATTACTGCTCTAGTCTATATAGGTATTCTAATTTCTTTGTATTTTCTCTAATGGTCAACGGCGTGGCTTAATCTCATTACCACTTTACATTGATATGATAATGATTTCTAATTTTATTGTTATAATCAAGGAGATTACACAGGCTATTGTAGTAGTACGGAGAGCCGAAAAGTAAAGGAAAGTTTAAAATTCGAAAATTTTTACCCCCATAAGGATGACATAGTAACCGCTAAATGATTGAAATATCTGTAGGTAAATTACATTACTGGCCAGGTCACTTTTTCTATTCCTGATTTTTTGAAAACCAAGAAAGTCATTCACACCATGCATGCCAACAAATACAGAAGGTCTATAGGCAAATTAGCATTGGTCAGGAAACCAGGTATTCGTAGTACATTGACACAGGATTGAGGATTCCTGACCAGGGTTGAAGAAAAGCTGTTGTTTTGGTTGTTTACTAGTTACCGCCTCTCCTCTAAAATAAAATAACCTGTCCAACCTCCTTGGTTATAATCAGATCGTGCTTCTTTTGCTTGGAATGGTGTGTTGGAACGTATGGACTAAAAAATTGGATGCGGTGACTCCGTTAGAAATGCAGTGCGATCGTGCGGTGGCATATTTCCATGGCCTAGAGCTCAATGGAGTGCTCTTGTCAGCTTTGAAATCAGAATATTTTCCAGGTAAACATTCATTAAAAATTGTAATACACTTACATCAGTGATATATTTTTATAATCAATTGTGCTCACATGGATTAGATGAAATTGATACTGACAGCGATAATGACGAGGAAAATGAACTGAGTGACTGAGTCAACAGACAAAAACGGTGAATTTTCTATTGTTTAACTGATAATTTAGTCCTCCTTTCTGTTTTAACTGTCTTCTTTCCACGAGCGGGATTGTCTACAGTGTAAATCTCACTTTTGGTATGAACTATGCGCTCTGCATTTGTCTAATTTACTACTGCCGCTGCTTTGGTTGGATACTATAACTACTGTTCGTCGAATCGAAATGATGCAAAATTCTTCACATTTTGTTTTCATTGGTTTTCTCACACACGTTCTTCCTTCAAAATAAAAATCGAATTGGAGTACTTTAAAATTAACTCATGATTATATTGTATTTCAGCCTAAGACAATGGAGTGGTTGACAGAGAAGCGGCTGAAAATATTGACTCGACCCTCGACCCGACCGAAACCGAACCAAAATTCCAACACACAGTTGTTCGGAATTCTGAAAATTTGTAATCTATTTTTGTAAAGGAACTGCGCATTTTGTATTATGGTGGAATATTCCCTTGGAATAATTTTAAATGACAGACAAATCAAGCACCCTATTCACTCTTATTTCACTGTTTTTTTACACAAGTTCTTTTTCAAAAAATGAATGGGATTCGAGTACTTTAAAATTAATTCATGATTATATTGTATGTCAGGCAGATTTTCCATTAGTTGAGGAACGACTGAAAAAAATAAATTTTCTCTACTCCGTCCGCGTCTGTTCATGCCAACTTTATTTCAGAAATATGTATTTGTAATACAAATTTTGTATTACCATAATCTGATGCCGTAGCTTAATCCAACGGATTATTATATATTAACTATAATTCAATTCAGCGATAAATTAAAAATATTTCGCCAACTCTTTGAAATTTTCTCAATCATGCAGTTTCTTCGTTCGACGCACGTAATTCTGTGATTACATGTTATAGTAGTTATCTTACAATGCATATCCTAATAAAATTTGCATGTTCGTTTCACAAACATATTTCCTGTACAATAGGTATGCACAACGTTGGTGAGAGTGTGAGGTATTGTATTGACTATTGACACTTTATTGTTCGTCTGCGTCAATTTAATGCGTCAAATAGTTGACAGTTGATCACAAGATTTTTTTTCTCCAATTATATATTTTGTGTACTATACTTGGATAGAAATTTTTGAATCGAATTGGGAATTGGTGAAAACACAATTGAAGCAAACTACTGGACTTTTCTTAAAGCAATGAATGCAATCTGAATCCAAGTACTACGGCATTCCTTAAAATTTTTAAATTACAATGTCTACTGTCATTTTATTTTGTATATTCTAATTTGAGATAAAATTAATTGAATCTGTATAATCCTTCCACTACTGAGTAAATAAAATTGCAATGGATTTTCATATTGACTTGACAACTTAAAAATTATTCTTAAAAATGTTCTATTGACTCATCACACTTCGTAGTATTAGTATGTTGTAAAGTTATAGGAAGGTTTGGAACAATGTATATGTTGTACACGGTATTCAATATATCCGTTATACAATACAGCAGCCAGCTCAACTTTCCATGGATACACGCAGCAGTGGAGTGTTGAGTTCATTCGAGGACAAAACTATGAAATCATATCTAAATTTTAATTAGAATTATTCCATAAGACGATTCCGAAATAAATTGTACGAATAAATAATTTGTGTATCCTTAAGAATGGACGGTAATCGCCCTGCCCATTGCTGACGTTCAAATTTCTCAGAATAAAAACTTGCCTTTTAAATTAAGTGTTATAGAGAACTCCGTGTGTTCCTAAATCGTACTATGTGTTTTAAGTCTAATGTTCCCCACGAATTCCTTACCTGAAAATATATGTATTATAGGTAAGAATAATCCTGGTGATATTCTGCACACAGATTAGTTACATACACTATGGAATTGAGAGGAAATATTTTGCCATGCTTTCTTGCAGTACATATCATTTTGTTAAGTTACCTGAAATTATATTTAAATAGATTCTTAAATTAACATAACCCTCGGGCGGGATACAAGACCCACATGTAGAAGAGGATGAGGGAGAGAATTGAAAGGACAAAAATGAGGAAAACCGAGTTCTCGTTGAGTGAATACAACTAAAACCCGGCAGTCCACTGTACCACTGTTCCACAAATTGCATTGTAATTTTATGTTATCTATACTACGTACAGGTTAGGTGCAGTTGGTATAAAAATAAATGTAAAATAATTTTTTCCGTCGGCTTTCTTTAGGTTCCATTTGATTTCAGACCAAACAGTCAGTACGTGTCTTTAGGTAAATACACACAGAAGTTTAGAGTGTGAAAACATATTCTACTACTAATTTTTGTGAAAGAATGGCTAACCAACAACCAATTTACGCACAAAGTAATTTTACATTTTTATTTGAATTTATAACAATTTTATTTTATTTAATTCACAAAGTAGTTTTTCACTAATTAGTTTTAGTGACTTACGTTTTATTGTTTATAATTTTTTAACCAGCGTCGCCAACTGCAGAGCAACAAAGTGCACGGGACTATTTACAAGGTTTGCCTGGACCTAACGGTCCACCTCATCCTCTGCAACACCTGGGATATTTTGTAGCCAGTCCCAAGAACAAGCACTTCAAAATATCTATATGTGGTGTCAATTTTCAGTATACACTCTTAGTCAGCAATGTAAAGGTATTTCCCCCTTACTTTGTACAAACCAATAAGACATTAGCAATTTCGCATAGCAGAAGTTTCGCAGATTTATTGCGTATGCGCAATTCGCCCTCGCAAAATAGCGCATGTGCACAACAAAATTAAGCCTGAGTTGATTTATTTTCACTTCCTTCTCCCTTCTGGAAAATATCAGTAAGAATTTCGAATATACTCAACTTACTTTTACAACACTTTTTATATACTTTAACTCCACCGTATTTTTTGTTTAGTGGTCAACACTTTTAATTTAGATTTAGATTTAGATTGTTTTATTTCTAGTGTCAACAGAATCAGCAAAGAATTCAAATTCTGAACGGTGGACAAAAATTGTGTGCCTTGTGTCCACAGGCATTGGACGTTCAATTCTAAAATTCAAATTCAGTTCTAAACTAGAGTACATTATTCGAAAACGTTTCCACGGTTGCCCATAAATATATCAGTATTCTAGTGACCTCTGACCAGATCCAGTTGACCAACACTGTTGTCGTTTGAGGCATCCTTCATTGGTCAAATCCCAAATATCAAACTGGCCTCTTTTACTTCGACCAATGACATTTTCTTGACTGCCAAATTTAAATCGGAATTTTACCATAATTATACTCATAATCGAATTCCGCCATCTAATTTAATTTCAATTCAATTATAATAGGTATAATAGGTATAATAGCTGTAGATAGACAGTTTTTTAATACCTTTTGAAATATAAGTGCTGAAATACGTTTGTCATTTCAACAGTTCGTCCTAATGCAGTTTGGATGTCGAAGTTTCTCGGAGAGTCTATCGACCTCAAGAATCGACGCCACATTTCAATACGAAGAACAGCGAGACCGTGCTTCAGACTTTTTTCATGGACTGGAATTCCATGGTGTGGAATTGTCGACGTTGAAATCTGAAATTTTCTACGGTACATATTTATTACAAATACTAGTATTATAGTATAATCCGCATTGAAGTGTCATTTTTTAATTAACTGTGCTTGTCTGTATTAGACGAGGGTAATACGGACAGTGATAATGACAATGACGAAGAAAATCAACTGAGCGACTAAATCAATCTGCAATAACGGTTTTTTTAAAGTTTAAATTTTATGTGTATTTGATCTATCCTTCATCTCTCTTAACTGTTACTGTCTATTCTAGTATCTATTCTAGTACCACTAGTTGTCTTTGTCCCATCGTAGTATGTCTTTTCAAATTTTGTGCTCTACGCTGAGCACTAGTAGAAACCAAGCGTTGTGGTTGTGACCGATTACATCACCAATAAGATACACTCAAAAAACAGAGAGGTAAAACTGATAAGGGAAAATGTAAATGGCCTAAATTGGTGGAATTCGTACCTCTGACTGTCCTCGTAATAGTGGATTTGTTCCCTGTCATGAAATGCAAAATGCAGTTTCCTCCGCAAAGAGCAAAACCACACCATAAGAAGGGAAATACAATTTTTCCCTTTACAGAGGATATCGTCACATTTTGTAATGCAACGTTTACCGTACGTTAGGGGAAATAGCCCGCGCTCCGGTCATTGTGACGTTTCGGTTGGCGTTTCATACAAAACATAGGAGTGAAAGAAGACACACACACACAACTGTCTACTTCATTAAACTTGGAAAAATATTTCGTCAACCCTCAGTTCTAGTTAATTAAACCTGTGTTTTGGACTCCTCGGCCGTTAACCAGGTACAGCTTTTAGTGGGATTTTATGGCCGAGAATATTGACAGGACAGTGAGAAACTACCTTGAGGACCTGGGATTGGAGAAGTTCAACGAAGTTTTTGAGGGTATGAGAATTCAATTTTAAGAAATACCAGAGAAATATTTATCGCGCATATAGTTGATTAAAAATAGAATGACTGGTTCCATTGAGCACAGTTCACATATTCATTTATTTCACAGAGAATGAAATTGACGTAGAAGACTTTTTGCTTCTGACAGAGGAGAATTTGAAAGAACTACTGCCTGGAAAGTTAGGACCTCAGAAGAAAATCTTTCGTCTGATTGAGGCGTGGAAGTTGGAACACCAGTCCAATGAAATTGCAAGGAAATGTGATGGATTAAGTCAAGCTGCTGCGAACACAATTTCAACGATTGTTAATGACAGTGGACATGACGTCGTATGTTTTATTTGCTTACAATTATTTTTAAGTACAAAATTGGTCTGGAAGCATTTAGTTCATGTGCATGGTATTTCTGCAAAATGTCGACATTTTGTGTGTTTACGATGTAAATCAGAATTTAGTATTATGTGGTCTTATAAAAGGCATTTGTTCACATGTCATGCTCCACATCACAAAGATTTAGCTTTAGAACCACAAATTGGAAATTCTAATGTGATGGAAGTCTGCGATAGTGGCATAGGTATGACAGATTCAGATATATTTGGTGATGATAATTTGCAATTAGATAATGCAGTGGAAACATTCCGATTAATACATCAGCCAAAATAATTAATTACACGAACGAACTAATTAAGGGTACGGTTAATCTTATGAAGGATATTTGTCGGGATAACTGTAGCGATGATGTATATTCAAGAATTCAAAATCAGATCGAAATTAGTGGATTAAGCAGGCCGTTTCAGAGTATTGATACTCAATACAAACTGGAGAAATATTTAGTAGAGAAGGGGCTACTGCCCGAATATAAAGAGATTATTTTGAATGAAACACAAATTTGGGAAAGCAGGGAATCTGGAATTCAAAAACAAACATATGATTATCTGCATTATATTCCACTGAAGGAGACGTTGCACAGGTTATTGAAACGAGATGAAATGTTCACAGTAATTCACAATAGCTAAAACTATGAGGCGAATGTATCATTTAGGAGCCATTTCAAGGACGGGGAGTACTATAAATCTAGAACACAAAACAAATCTGATATAGTGATAAACATTTTGATATTCAACGATGATTTAGAAATCTGCAATCCCCTAGGCGCAAGTAAAGGTGTGCATAAAATCAATATGACATATTTTCAGATTCTTGATTTTCCTGCCCACTGGAATTCGAAACTTAAAAATATATTTTTGATTTCCTCTACGAAACACTTGAACTTTAAGCGATACGGGGTTAACGTAATTCAAAAGCAACTTATTGAAGAGCTAAAAATCCTTGGCGATTCTGGGTTTAATTTCACAAACGATAAATTTGATGGAAAAATTCGGGTGAGGATAGCTCAATTAACGGGGGACAATCTGAGTATTCAAACCCTTCTCGGTTTCTCAGAAGTTTTTGTGGCAAACAAATTTTGTAGGTGGTGTCAAATGGCGAAACAAGACACGTATACCACAGTTAATGAAAACATGGGCCTATTAAGAACAAGACAAACATTTGAAACTAATCTTCAACTCGACGATTTTTCAAAAACTGGAATTCAATTCAATTCCGTCTTTAATGATTTAAATTATTTTCATGCCACTCATAATAAATGCCCAGATATAATGCATGATGTACTAGAAGGTGTAGCAATGCACGGTTTTCGGTTATTTTTCAAGAACTTAACTAATACGCAGATTGCGTTTGTTGGAATTTGAAACATAAACACAAGCACAGACCCGAGATTTAAAAACTGCGCCCCCTGCGTCGCTGTGTCCTTCCGTTCAAGTTTGTGTCTGAGTTTGGAACGTGAGATCAAACCCAGAAACAACACTTTTATCGTTCGAGTTCACGTTTGAGTTTCTGCTCACTCTTTTTTCAACTAGTCACTGAAAATGTCACGTTTTTCATTTAAAACAAGTTTCAAGTTTGACCAAGCTCTTGTCACTACAGTTGAATTAGTAAATCCATATTCGGTAGTCAAAAAGAAAGCAAAATCGATTTGGGAAGAAGTGGCATCAAACCTTAACGCTTCTGACATAAGTCTAACCGGTGCCAATGCACGAAACTGTCGAGAAAGGATGGAACAACTACTGAAGGAATTTCGAGCCGAAGAACAATTAAGTGTAAAATCGTAAGTGATTATATTTTAATTTTTGTTGTCGATATGGCACTGATTATTGATTTAAACAATTTGAAATATATTTTTGAAAACTATTTTGCATGAATTTAGGACTAATTATATTTTCCAGTTTTGTTTTATTTTTGACAACCGAACTAATAATTTGACGTTTTTCAAAATTTAGTTCTGGTATTGCGGAGGAGGAAATGGATGCTCTGAAATCTACTCTAACAAGCATTTCAAAACTAGAGGACATGCAGAAAAATCTTCCTAATGGACTTCAAAAATTATATTCGAAATCATCAAGAGCTGCAGCTGAAGAAACAAGGAAAGAAGCATTAGTCAAGCTTGACAATGATGATGAGGTGGATGGAGCTGAGGATGATTTCGAAAAATCGGGGTCGGAAGTGCCAAAGTCGACTTCAAATTCAACTCCAGGTCAACAACAGCCCAAGCCTTCATCTCCTGCTGACGAGACCTCGGATGGTGAACCTCCAGTAAAGAGGCCACGGGGACCAAAAAATTCCGACATCATAAATTTCTTAAAAGCAAAGGGCGAGGTATGTAAAGTTGTCAATTTTGACTTTAAATTTTGGCTAATTATTATCAAACTGACTTATATTATAGAACAAAGTTAAGTCAACTAAATAGGAGTTTCAAAATCATAATTAAACGTATATGGTACGAGGGTATGACAGGAGCATTAGGTGTGATTGAATGAAACTCAACATCAACATTTCATTGACTATTGACTAGAAATTCTTCTGGGCCCTGACATTTTGAACGTTGTATGAGACTCCGTCATATTTAATTTTGAATGGGACGAGTAGTATATAATAGCAAAAGTTTACCCATGCCTGGAAATCCAATTTTCTTTTTGAATTCATACGCCTCCGGGTGTACAATTTTTGAGAGAGTGAAATTTCAATTATAATCAATTATTTATAATGTAATATTTGTATTATAGAATACTTCATATACACTCGAAGTATTTTTTTAAACTTATTCAAACTGTATGATAAAAATTTTATTAAAGGGTTTCATAAATCTAATAAAAAAATTGTAATTTAAATTCAGAAAGAAAATGGAATCAAGACTGCCGAGTTAAAGGTGCGTACTGTTGAGGCGGAAAATAAACGCTTGGAACTCGAATTACTCAAAGACAGACAAGCGGCGGAGCTGGAAGAGAAAAGGCGAATGAATGACATCATTTTCAAACTTCTTGAGAAGAACTTGTAGTTTATTGTAATCAATTTTGGTGAATAAATTACAATTTTATACCTCGACAACACTATGATTGCACATATTCTTCAATACTGGGTGGATTGCAGTTGAAATATTCTGATGTTTGGGATCCATACAAGCATGTATGGCAATTGGTAAGAAGGGCACCAACTGAGTAATACTGACCTACTGGCTGAAGGCCAATTTTCAAGTTCTTTTTAAAATCAAGATATGCAAATATTTGTGTAATTTTACCAAAGCCCCATTCAACTGATTCTCGAATACTACTCATGGCACGATTACATTTCTTCTGTGTCGGGGTCACATTTATTTACAATGAGAGTTGGCAGTAAAGGATACCCGAGGTCTGCGTACATGTGATAGTTTGTACCGGCACGCCTATTCAGCTGTTCAAATTTGTCTATCAATTTGCTTGAATGTAGAAGAAATGCGTCATGTCTTCTTCCAGGTGTAGGTCCATACATATTAGCAATAATCCCGTTTGGTAAGCTTAAGGACTGGAATTTTAATGATATACACGTCTGTGCCCGTTGTAAAACTAGTCATATAAAGATTAGAAAAATTAGGTGTGCAAATATTTATGAAGAGTTACAAATGGTTGTACTCACCTCTCTCTGGTTTACTTGCGGTCTACAAATTGGACGAACGGTACCGTCTAGAAAAGCGACGCATCGAGTGTATGGCGAACCTTTAATTTGGAGACTGATTGCAAAATCTTCTAATTGTTGTGGGGATATCCAATCAAGGCGTGAGAGAAGATGCCCGTGCTTGTTAATTAGGAATTTTACCATTGCATTAAAAATTCGGGAAAGCTCACATCTTGTGCGGGGAAAATTTTGCATTATGTCTGCGTACCTGATTTAAAGAATTTCGCATAGTTTTATTAAACTTGATTTGTTGTACTTTAATGAAATCGCCATACACAAATTTTTACATACCTACTGGGATACGAAAGTCTCTTGAGTAAGATACAAAGTGCTTCCATCCCACTCACTTTAATTTTATTCGAACATTTCATCTCATCCGGAATTTTCAGAATATTCTTCAGTTTATACAAATCTTCTTTACGAAAACGAAAGTGGACCCAACAGAATTCATCACTCAATTGGCTGAGATCGAATATTTTATGAATTTTGTCTAATTTGTAAAAATAACTTCTTTGACTGAGAAGATGGCAGACTAACAAATCCTCGTCATTCTCAAGAAAATATGGTAACAAATCCATAATTTAATTTAGACTCGAAGTTTGAATTTGCCACCGTTTATGTGGTCCGTTCGTTCCACGGCGTTCCGCAAACTCAAAAGCGTCACAAACACAAACAAAAACGCTGCTACTTCGCCTACGTATGAGTTTGTGTCTGTGTTTCAAATCCAATGAACGCAATCTACCTAATAACGCAATAACGGTACTGTCAATTCAGAGACTTATACTAGGATATAAATTTCCTTTTGGAAATAAGAACAAGCCCGTCATTTCAGATTCCTTTATTAACGGTGGCCATTCGGGACTCACTGCATCGCAGGCACTATATTTAATGTATTCTCTTCCTCTTATTTTTGCCCACCAACTCCATAGTGAAAATCCCTATTTGGAGTTGATTTGTTTGCTTCTGGAAATTGTACAAATCCTACTATCGTCTACTATTTCATGTGCAGGAGTGTCTTATTTGGGAAACTAATTGAAAGACATCATGTATTGTACTTGGAACTAAGTGGTAAGAACCTGACACCAAAACATCACCACTTGACGCATTACCCGAGTGCTATTACTGCAATTGGCCCTTTAAAAACAGTTTTGGGGGATGAGGTTTGAAGCCAAGCACCGTTTAGCAAAAACAATAATGCACTCCTCCAATAACTTTTGCAACGTCCCAAAGACAGTGACAAAACGTTCATTACTAGACTTTGCAAATAATTTAATTAGCGATGCCGAATCTGATTTTGAAATATTACATTCTTCACCTGTTTCCTTGACTTACCTCGAAAATTCTAATGTACTGCTTAACCTAGGTTACACAAAAGAGGATAGAGTCTTAGTTGTGTCAAAATTGATTTACAGAGGCATTAAGTTTAGGAAGGGTGGTGTCCTCATGGACGCATGGAGTGAGAACGGTCCAGGGTTTGTGAAAATATTAGAAATTTTTATTCATAATGAAGAAATTAGAGTAATGTGCATGCAATACGTTGTGAAGAGTTTCCGCAAACATGTTTTCTCATATCTGGTAGAAAATTCTCCTGTAATATATTGTAAATTATTAAGGGACTTTGAGTTTAGCAATTGTTTAAGTGAATCAAGTACATTAGAACCGCAGGACAATAATGTTTACGTTATGTTACCTTTCAAGATTGTTTAACGCTTTACAATTATGTTGATAATATTATAAATATTGTTGTAATATAAAATGTGTGAGTGTTATAGAATTAATATTCATATATTGTAAACCAGCAGACAAAATGTGACGGGGAAGAGGAATACCAAATCCTGACAGTAAGAGATAAGTACTGTGATGAACTTACTGTTTTCATTGCACAAATTATAACGACATGAATATTTGTTTTATTTGCAGTTTCTGCCTCAAGCTAGCTCAAGCCCCATTGGTATGCCGTTTTACACAACCACAAATTCTCTTAAACGCAGGAAACTAAGTTTACCCGACGTTGCAGAAATCTTAGCTGAAAAGTTTCCGGAAGACCTTGTCGACCCAATGAAGTTGAATATACCTAAAGAACAGCACGCTATACTCAGAGTTCTGGTGGGGTCATTGGTTGAAAACTCTGGATTTTAGTAAGTAAATCAATATATTCGGAAACTGTAATAATCACAATATTGAAACTTTTGCATTTCATTTTAGTCCAAGTTTTGAAATTCAAGAGGAGTTTGCAAAACTAATTTGCAACAATATATCAAGCATTCAGATTGCCACACTGTTTAATCGAGTCCCAGGTCGAGTTCTAAGTGGATACATTCCGGAGAGACTTAAATATATTCGTCCTTCCGAAGTTAAGAGAAAGAGAAGAGCTACAGCTGCTTCATCGAATCCAATAGGGCAAATTGGTGAGAAACGTAAAACTCGAATTTCATGTATTGGAAATAATATAAACGGAAAAGTTTTTTAGAAAGCCTTTTATTCAGCAGCTGCTCCAGTACCTGATGTCACGGAAAATGCAATAAATCTGAAGGAGCTAACTAATTAACTAATAGCTAAAAAACTAATTAAAGTTCAGTCATCACCCTCCCGGGGAGTTGCAATCAATGATGGAAGAAACGTTTAACCTGCGCCGTAGAGAGGCTGACAGTGCTACATGGAATTTAGCTGGCTTTCTTCAAGATTGGCCTCGTCTAACTGATTGTGACGGAATGGTACTAATTAGTAAACAAAAAGAATTTTGTGATATACGCAATATAAGCTTTAATAACTATTTTTTGTACAGATTGATATTGATTTTGCTAAAGTACACCCACAAGCAACGGATTTTCATCTTAAATGGAACGAGATCTACAAAGGCGTTCTCAAACTGGCTCAGGAGCGCGGAATTGACTGGTCTCTTCAGTTAGGAATTTGCAAAGACAATCTCGACGAAGGTATACGAATGGATAAGCATTGGAAAACTTGAATACAATTGAAATTTATTAATTCTTCTGTTTTATTTCAATAGGTGATCTGAAAATCGTCGCTGTTCTATTGCTGCCAAG
>JAQIXO010001182.1:0-13489 GCA_034700305.1 Protaphorura armata
GTGTTCTCACTCTTACACGAAAATATTGACCAAACCATACTCAGGGCATATAAGAGCACCCGAAAAAAAATATGGCGTGTCAACGTCCTGGGGGTCAGGTCATAGCATTCTCTTGTAAGACCTGTTCAAAATTAATAATGAGATTGGCGGTAACTCATACACTATTTTGACTTATATTATTTGTTTGAATGACCTAACGTAATGCATTCAAATTGCAACTTAACTACCCTGTGCGTACGTGGTGCCTTGTGCCTTGGATCAAACGGAAGCCGGCGAATATTACTTCGAGTTAACCATCCGTTGAAATCTGCATAAAAGGGACGGAACACAATTTACTCCTTGCGAAATGCGCATGCAATCATTTAGGCAGTGATTTACAACTTATTTCCAATTTACTTGACTGTAGTGTGTAAGGACTAAGGACGTCGAAAACCTTAAACTGCAAATGTAGGCATGAGGAAATTCATTATCTTTAATCATGCAGCTTAGAAAGTGTGGGGTGGTTCAAAAATGCAGACGTCGTAGTCGTGTCTATGATACCTGATAATATTTTGAAATATTTTTGGAATATCTACATTCACCAAGCGCATCTGTCTCCCAAAATTTGCAAATAACAGTAGGAATAGGAATGACAAAAATTGAATTAAAAATTATCCCTTCCAGAGATAATATTTCCCAGGTAATTCTTGGACCACCCTAAAGACTATGCCGTAAATGTAGAATATTAAGTGCTAATGGAGCAAGTTCCAATTTTCAATCAAGACAAGACAATAATATCCCAAGGAAGTCAAGGACACAAAACCACAGCATAGGAAGAATACATGAGGAAATTGACGAATTTAAATTTCCATGCCAGACTCATTTTGAGTGTCTTCATGCCAAATGAGAAGTGTAACGTCTAATGTTGTCGTTGTCGTCTGAAACCTAATCGTATTTCCTTCTAGCCTGACGTTAACATCCTCGTATTCGTACTCATTGCCAGTCTCCTGATAGTACAGTAAACAGATAATAGTGAAGATTATAGACGAGTTGAATGAGTAAGGGACGGAGTGAGTGTATTTGGTCATCAGTTTAATATTATGACTAATCTTGTTAATGTCACTCCATTTACTGCTGCCTTTCTTAATTAGAGTTTCGCTTCAAGCATTTTCCTTCAACGTTTACTCGTGCTGGTTCATGAAATCCTTTCCAGTTTCATGGTTGGATTCATCCACCTGCGTCCAAACTGTAGGGTGGGATGTGTTGATTAGGATTGGGAAATGGGAATGCGAATTTCTATCAAGAGTCAAGTCAAGACCTTTGAGAACACAAATGGAATTCTGTTGTTTCCTTGGAGTCTTGGCAAATCCTGTGTAACACCCAATATAGTACTATCCTACGAGAATTGAGAAAATGGATCCTGTTTCACAGTATAGCCCATACTATGAAATCACGTCTTCTAGATTTTTCTATTTACTTGAACATACTTAAAGAACCGAGGACTTGTTTTTTAAAAATAAGTTTTAAAAGTGGAGTTCAAAAAAATTGTAATGACTAACAGGAGACAGACCAAGTGACATTAATAAAATCATAAGAGAAGTGGAGAATTTGGGTGCACTTTTTTGTCTGAGGCGCAGTACGCGGCATGCATTTGCGTCTGGTCTTTCTCTTTATTTGCTTTCTCTGGTGAAAGCAGATCCAACAGTACGTATGATATTAGTAGCTTACGCGGGTACTCATGTTCTTGCATTGTAAAAATCTTTCTTGAATTACTCAATATTATTTCAAAATATTTCAAAATGCTGGACAGTGTGGTAAATGAGAAAACACTACTACCTTGAGGTTGCCAGAAAATTGTGTAATCTTCAATGTTGTGCACTTCTGTATAATTAATTAATAGTTTTCAATTTGTTTTTCAACATTGGACAATCAAATCAACTAATTCCAAGCACATTGAAAATTCATGAAGCCGGTCAGGAATGTCGGAAGTGATTGTCTCAATTAATTGGCATGAAGTATTCGACTTTGTGATCCAGGCTTAATTGGTTCTGTACTTGATGCATAGTTTTATTCAAATTATTTCATTAGCGTTACAAGAGCCACAACAGGACAGTGTCATTAATAATGCAGTCTTGTATAAGTGCAATGGGAATATAATTTAATTAGTTTCTGACTGCAGTTCTGCACTCAACCTTTGATTTGCTGCAAGACTAGATGGTGCGCGACATAGTAAGTATTAATATTTTGAATGCACCAGAATTTCTCAAAGCTGGAACGCGCAGTAGAGAGTCGTTACTCGAATAGAAAGTTCAGAATTTTATATAATCCTCGCCTTCTGCATATTCTGGAGTTGTGCAAACTTTAATAAACCATTCCGCCGCCAGGATTTTTACCGAAGGATTAAACCTCTAAGGTTAATTTTAACACCCAGATAATATCCCTTGTTGAATAGCTTGGTTCATGTCTGCTGAAACTCAGTCGGTATTTGTGTCAGTGAATGTACTGTACTCCCTGCTACTAATTTAATTTTCATTCTAGCTCAAATCAAACAAAGCCATGTACGGAACCTCCTCACAGAATCCAAATGATCCCTTTTACTATTACAAGTACAACTTGCACGCACTCGAGTAAGAGCCAAAGGATTTTTAAGCCGCAGTGGCGGATCTACGTTGACGAAGCGAACGTTTTGATAAGTCCAAGGCTAGAAAAGGATTAAATTCTGATTGAAAGTGAAAGTCCTCCATTTTTTTCTATCCTTCTCTTCTGAGACGACGGGCGAGGAAAATTTCAAAGAGAAAAAATAAAAATATGGTAATCCAGAATGTCTTTTCGTGTATATGTTGCGGTCAATCATAGAATTTGGTACTTTTTAACTCACCCGGCAAAATTTTACCAAAACCGTACTGTCAATTAAATTCTGAGGACTACCCGTAACGTACTATCTCAGATTGGTCGGGTATCCCGTATAGTGCAGTGCTTTCTTCAGTCTTGCCCAGATTTTATTTAAATGACCTCTTTTTCGATTTCATCCGCAAGTCTCTTTTCAGGTTCCTTTGAACTTGGGTTCATTGTTTAATTTCAAAATGTAGTGCAAACGAGGAGCCCAAGCTTCCAGCCGGGGGAACTTTGTTATGTATGTATTTCTGGAAGACATTCATTAATTTACAAGGAATTGCTTGAATTCGATCTACTGGAGGAACGTACGTACGTGTATAATGCTAAGGCATGGCATGTAAGTATGTAAATGCACTCTGCTGAGCTCTTAAGATAAAGTTCATTAGCAAATGCCCAACTTTTCCGGGGTAGACGGACGAGTGGATGGAATAGAAGAACAAATACTTCGTTTTTGTTCATCAATTAAGTGTTTATAATTAGAATTACGTCAGGGACTGTGTGCCAAGGCACGTAATTTAATTCAAACTTTTGGTGCTATAGTTGGATGTCTGCCTCAAAGAATCATCATGGGTGAAGAATTGAGGGTGAATTTAATTTCCGTCCGTTTCTTGTCCTTAACCTTATGTATCTTCTACTTCAGGCCTAAGTTGTTTGATGGATTCCTTCAAAATTAATTGTCTGCAGGGTTATCTCCTTCAAACAAGACAATGGATGGAGTGCGAAATACTTTGCAGTCTTTCCTAACCAGCAGACGTTCAATGAGAGGTTGTGCTTGTGTTATCGACAACTTCATGATGGGATTCCTTTATAAAATTACCCTGTAGTCTACATTGTATAAAATATTCAATTTGAGCTTGTTGTCTTCATTGATTGAATAAAACTTGAACTCAAGAGTGTGCTTGTCAAATGTTATTTCTCTTTTGTGTAGAACACTAATGCTGAATTATTTAAGACTTTCTCTGTGTTTCATTCCAGATTCAAGTGCACGAGTTTACGAAGGCAATGCTCCTCGTTTCCTACGTAGATTATGACCAAACTATAGAGCCAAATACTTCAGATCAAGACTTAAAGAGTGTAGGGTAAATAAGTAAAAGAATAAATTGTAATGCGACAATTTTTTCCAATAATTGAAAAGCAAAATAAGAGCACTGGAATTCTTAACAAAATATATACAAATCTGTATTTTTCATTGGTCCTCCCACTTTCATATTAATATTGTGAGTAGAACGTATTATAAGACATAAGGGCAACAATAAGTGAGAAATACGATATAACAATATTATAACAGGTAATACACTGAACTGCACAGTGTATAACTACAATCTCTGTCATTCTTATTAAATGCAGTCGTTAAAAAATGATTCAACAGCGTAATAAGTACTCAATAAAAAAGCTCACAATAGAAAAGCCAAGTCCAATTAAATATAAATAAAATATTGTAACTACAGTTGATTGAAGGGATATTGACTGAAACCCACTATTTTCTTCTTTTTGAAAACTTCTTTTCAGTTGGTCCACAGCGGACTCCCAAACTTTTGGAAAATGGACATGCCAATATTTCTTCCAAATATTATAAATTCCTGATTGCATGAGGAGTTGCATTCTTGAGTAAAAGTATTGACTATTCCAACGGTCAAATATGTGAGCCATTGACTCCTTGAATAAAGATTCCTTTCCTTTGTTAAATACGATTCGCCTATTTTTTAATTTAGTGTACTCGATAAATGTATCCACGACGGAGTTTTCGTCAATGAATCCCCTCTTCCCGCACACAGATACTTCTTCATAAGTTTTCTCGGGTTGAAAATTGTAACGAGAGGTAATTATGAAGTTACTAAATGCAGACTGAACTGTCTGATTGTCACTATTGTTTACTTCAATGATGGTCCAGTCTAAAAGCTCTGAAGTTGTCAATGCATACTCTTGTAGAATATTTTGCACAAAAGCGCAGCTTATATTTCTCGGGCTGGGAAATATATTCCCTACAAAGTTATTTGTGGGATCAGAAATACATTTGGCAAATGCTTCGTTCTTCCAGAAACTGAACAAGGAAATCGTGTGCTCAGTACTAAATAGATTAACTTCGAATTCTTTTTCGGCAAAAAATTTAAATGATTTTGTCTGTGAGAACCGAGTAACTTGACTTTGGATTTGTACAGGGACGACCAAATCTACGACAAATAAACTTCGATAATTATTTGTGATTATAACTGCAGCTAATCCCCAGACTCCTACTAAAATTTTGCAGGCAAGTGACAAAGTTATAAATTTAGTTGAGAAATTATATGAAGTTTCCAGAATACTTCCCACAGTCACAGCACTCACATTGTAAATAAAACTCCACAAATTCTTCTTTCGCTTTAACTTTGGAGTTCGCCATGCAAAAATGACGAACAGTAGAATTGGAATTAGTAACGCGGTGGCCAAGAAGCAATACCAAAATGTAGAAGTGTATGGCAACAGGTAAAATTCGAATGACAAAATCTCTTTGGCTTGCGGACAGGATGCAAAATTCCAGGTTGCAGTTCCAACGTTCACTATCAGGCCCTGATATTGTCGTATATACAATTCCATACGATGTACGTAGAAAACTAAATTAGCAACGCAAGGATCGATTTGTGTATTTTTGATCACATCATTTTTCTGTTCTTCTGTAACAAATCCGTAGTATACAATTTCTTGGCAAAGTAAAATCCCAATAGCACTCTCGAAATGAAATACTCGCTTAGGTTTCTTGAAAGGGCTTGGAACAAATCCGGGATAATTCTCAATGACGTTGTATTCATTACTTGTTGGGGTGTTAAACACTCTTCCCTCTTTCGTGTCTTTCCACATTTTTTCCATAACAATTTCAACGCTTCGGTATAAAAGTGCAAAATGAGAAGTGTTTGAAACATTAGGAGTTTCGTGATACAGTGAATTCCATCCAAAATGAGCACCAAAAATAATTAGATTTATTTGAGAATTTGGCGTAATCCAAGCATTTTCTGGTGCCAACTCTTCAGACATATGTAAAATGATATATTTCCTTAACTGTCTTGAAGCCTCATTATCAATTGGAATATTAGGGAGATAGACTCCTTTTAACGACAGTGGATTTTTATAATACGAAACTATAAAGACAAAGCTTGGGAGTTCAAAGCACGACCAATATTTATAAAGGTTACAAATTCGTTGTCTCTCTTGTATACGGGCATCCAACGTGTTGTAGTTTAAACTCTCTAATTTAATTGGAATGAATATTAAGACACGGCACGTAAATTTTCTCCGAAGTTCTAATTTAGACGTGGAGACTTGGCCGTACCGACTCGAATTTCGAATCTGAATGGGTTTATTGTATAAAGTCACTGGCACATCTAACGGGTCTAGTTCAATCCGGAAGTTATGAACTGCTGAGACGTCTAATTCTATGCGACAATGTTGAAATTCACGGATTAACGGGTTTAACTGTGCAATTCGGAATAATCTAATATGGGAATTTTCGGTATCACCTGTCAATGAATTACTACTACACTCAGTTGTGATTGATAATAAAAGTATTAAGGTTTTAATAACGCCCATCATAGACGAGTTACTCTCTTGGTAGAGAAAGTTCAACTACCCATCAGTTCGAACGTACTCAAACCCAAATTCATCAAACATGTCAGAATTTTATTGTCATTTTGTCATAGTCATCCCAGAAAACGATGTGTCGGGAAATTAGTGTTCCTGAAACCACAATAATTCAATCATAAATTCTTCTTTCTTGTTGGTTGTATGAATTGATAAAATTTATGAAAACCCTTCGGACAATGATGACAATGCAAAGAATATCTAACGTTTTGTTCTAAAACAAAGCACACACTTGAGTTCTTGAGTTCAAGTTTTATTCCATGTAGTTCTAGTCAAATAATCAAATATTCTGGAATATAACAAGTTTCGTCCAGGGTGGTGCGTATCGATTCCTAAAGTGGGGATTTACATTATAGCTAAACAGCAATGCCATTGACCAGCGTCTATTCTACCCTAGAAATCATATTTCCGGGCATTTGTTACTACATAAAATGTTTTGATATAAAATTGAAGTAATCTATGAAATAAAGGAGATTGTTCATCGCTTTTCAGCGCTACGTATTCACAACTTCCGTAAAAATTTAAAAGTGGGATCTCAAATATCGCTTTCAAAATATCGTCACAACCTAACAAAATTGATTTATCCAGGTGTAAAAGAATTCTCATGTTTCACTAACAGCTTGTCACTAATGAAACATAATGTCAGGTACAAAATTCCTACGGCAAATGTACAATGAAATGACAACACAAAAGTAAAATGATCTGGCCCTGTCGGGTTTTGTCCCATCACGTCGGTCACCCTAGCTAACTAGACAGCCGAAATGAATTTGAGAAAGAACACATTTTTGTCGGCTAACAATAACCCTGGTCAGGACGGCAGGGTGATCCAATTAAAATGAGGTGTCAACATAACATAAACGTAACATTAAGGGACCCCTTATATTTATTCCATTCATTCAAGGAAACTGTTGGCTCAAAAGGGCCAGCACCGAATTGGAATTGTTAACGAAACGACCAGGACCAAATGAATGACAGAATATATTCTGGGCAGTCGAGGGTGTTCTGACCTAAGTAAAATTTCATGTTCTCTCTCTGAGAACATGACCATTACTATTAATTCCGACCGTCATCGTTTCTTCGTACCTGTCCATTCGACAACTTAACGTTAAGCCAGCAGGTGATGTGACAAAGCCCAAAATTATTTTTTAATCTCGTCCTTCACTTTACAATCTTGACATAATATAAATTGAACTGACATTGGCAGGTCTTATGCCCATTCATGCAAAGTAAGCGGTCTTTTATGATTGGTGGTATGGTGGTGGACTGTACCGGCCGTACCTACTTATAAATGTTTAAAATCCAACACGTGAAGTCAATTGGATTAAGTGTCAGGAATTCTATTGACTTAACCGTCAGGTGTATTTTGAACGTTGCAGGCATCCCGACTAATCAGAAAATATATCTTAAGTAATTTTTATAAATGCATTAATAATTATCTGCATTTTTTTAAATTCTTGCACACATGTTGATATGCTCATTGATTTTCTTACTTTCCAAGGCCTACTGGGTATATGACTTCATTAAATTGTGTGGGCATTCGATCTCTCCCTAGATTTTCATGATTCCTGTGTGATGTAAGTGCGACTTGTCGTGCGTGCTCAACAGAAGCTTTGGAATTAGTAAGTGTTGTATTTCAATTTAGTATTTAACTACTGTACTGTTCGGGCATAAGACGGTCAGTGCAATGTAGTGTAAATATCGTTATCCATATTCATTCTGATAACCAAAGAATTTTTAGTCTGTAATTTGAGATTTATCTACCGACTTAAATTTTTAAATAAATAAGAATTTGATTATGACAAATTGGATATTCGATACGGAAGGCCTGACAAACGGATTGAGTTTGGATTTGAAATTATTATGATTGTGTGATGAAATTTTGACAATGACATTTTGCTCTTTCCCTGGAAAGGATCGATAGAATGCAGCTGCGATCTTCACTCAACCTTACACTAATAACCCTCTAGAAATGATTTAGTTTTGAAACTCGAAAGTTCAAAGAGTTGCAATTATTTAGAGATAGAGATTGGAATACTTCAGAAGTTCATATTCACAGATGAGTGCTCTCCATCTCTCATTACTGAGAGAGCATGGAACCAAACTATATTGCATGCATAATTAAAATCATTAAATCCTGATTATAATGTGCACTTACAGTAATATCAAAAGGATGGAACTCAAGTTCAAATGAAATGCTACCTTTGCGAGTTCAATCTTTTTAGTTTGGACGTTGTGGTCTGACCTTTAGTCAAATTCAAATAATTAAGGTGGGATCTGGGAATTTGAACCGGATATCGGTCCCTGTTTGACCACAGCAATGTAAGAAACTTATTTTTCGCAGTTTAATTTCAATATAGCGGTTTCCTTTGTATCCGTCTCAAAAATACCAAACGGTTGACTTTAGTTTTGTATTACCAGGAGAGTCAATAATTAGCACAAGTGACGGTAAACGGTACTTGGTACAATACTTGTTTTCGCGTTAATGGATATATAAAAGAGCACGTTCTGTACTCGCATGTATTTGAGCAATTGAAAGTTGGATCAGCGAAAAAGTATCCGTATCCGTCAATAGTTGTGCGGTTTACCTATTTTTGTTTACACAATTTATTTTTTCACATGACTCTGAGATGTCATGAATAAATCATATTACAAGGATGATGTAAATATTGTAGAATTGTAGACGCAAGCTAGATCCGGATTATGACACACACACACCATAAATCCATCCTAAACATACCTCATCAATTCAAGGAAAATCGCACCTGGCAAATAAAATGGAGATGCTTCTACTGTGACTCGCATGACACACACATAATTTGTTCGCTACCATTTTGAAGGTTGAATCATAACCTTTCCCGAATGAAAGGAAACAAAAGTTTGTATCGCGGGGGTTAATCATGAACCAATTGAATAAACAAACTTCGGTACAACACGTGCATTGTGTACGATGTTTCAAATCGGTTGACTCACTGAGATCATGGAAACTCGCCAAGTATAAATTTGGAAAGCTTTTCCGTTTATGTCACACTTCTCTCCTAGAGCTAAAAAAATCCAATACTCCAAATAATCCAAAAAGTCCAAACTTTTTACTGAATTTCGAAAATGAAATTCCAAGTAGTATTGCTGCTGGCTCTGGCCGTCCTTGTTAGTTCACAACGGCAAGGTGGGCAGAATGGACAGGGAGGACAGAACGGCCAGGGACAAAATGGGCAGAACGGCCAAGGCGGACTGAACGGTCAAGGTGGTCAGAATGGGCAAGGTGGACAGAACGGGCAAGGTGGACAGAACGGGCAAGGTGGACAGAACGGCCAAGGTGGACAGAACGGTCAAGGTGGACAGAACGGCCAAGGTGGTCAAAATGGACAAGGAGGACAAAATGGTGGTTGGAACAGACCAAATCGACCGGGTCAAAATGGAGGATGGAACCGACCAAACCAAAACAATGGTTGGAATAGACCAAACCAAAATGGGCAAGGACAGAATGGGTGGGGACAGAACGGACAAGGCCAAAATGGGTGGGGACAGAACGGACAAGGCCAAAATGGGTGGGGACAGAACGGACAAGGCCAAAATGGGTGGGGACAGAACGGACAAGGCCAAAATGGATGGGGACAGAACGGTCAAGGGCAAAATGGGTGGAACAGACCAAATCAAAACGGGTGGAACAGACCCAACCAAAACGGGCAAGGGCAGAATGGATGGGGACAGAACGGTCAAGGCCAAAATGGATGGGGACAGAACGGATGGGGTCAAAATGGATGGGGACAGAACGGAGGTCAAAATGGACAAGGACAGAACGGAGGTCAAAATGGACAAGGCCAGGCCGGAGGTACTGGGCAAGGCCAGACCGGAGGTACCGGGCAAGGCCAGACCGGAGGTACTGGACAAGGCCAGACCGGAGGTACCGGGCAAGGCCAGACCGGAGGTACTGGACAAGGCCAGACCGGAGGTACTGGACAAGGCCAGACCGGAGGTAGTGGACAAGCTCAAACTGGCCAACAAGACAGACAAATTATTCAGCCCCGTCAATAGACTGTTCTAAAATGTAATGCTGGAAGGCTACCCGAATAAGTACTGTGAATTATCGTTTGAAACAAAAATTCCAAACAGACAGTCACTGTGGCTGTAATCTGAAATTGTTATTTGCAATAAATATAATTTTCTCATGAACATTGGTCGGATCAAACGAAAAACCGTAACTTTGCATAAATATTCTCATAGTCCATCAAAATAGTCAATAGCGCAATTTCCAAGGCTGGACGGAAAAGACCCAGTATATACGAAAATTATACACGATTCTGTCTTATCCTGAATGAACAGCTAAAATGCTTTCCATTATCATCTTTAATACGAATATGCTCGGATAACTCTTGAATAGACACAAGGGATTAATTTCAAGAGCATGCCTGACTCACTGATTGTTCATTAACCATTTGCAAGACAACTTTGCTAGCAGGTGAAAAATGCACAAGACAATGGACTAGTGATAAGGATAACAATAGACTATTGAATGCAACTTCTTGTAACGTCTGAACAAGGAGCTCAAATAGAGAAAGGAATCTTTATTTTTTGGGAAGCTTAGCCCAACACTGGCCCAACACTGAACATGCAATCGAAAGTTAATGCCCAACAATTTGGCTATATATGTTATGTCATAGTACATTAAAACATTTTGAAAATGACCATACGCAGCTCTAACTGGTAAGAATACACCTGGACGAGGGTATGGAAAAATTAAACCGAGCAACAAATTGCTCGCACACACTGCTTGAATGAGATGTCACGATAAAAAATGCTAAGGGTAGTTAATATATTGAAACAATTCAGGCTTGGCTTGAAGAAACTCATTAAACGACTTTGCCTGAATGGATGAAATAGGGAAAGTTTTGTAGTAATACGACAGGCGCCGGAGTAAAATTTCTATCGAAACCACAATGATGATAACGATGAGATGCTGTGGTGCGGTCCAGAGTTTAATACTGTAAAGCTTTACTGCACTACTCTGTTCGAGTTACTATTATAGAACCTGCCTCGCATGATTTTGCTAGTTAGCTACGCGTAAGCAATAAGCACGTGGCTGTCGGTGTATCCTGTGCTCTGGCTAAACAAATGAAATCATTTATTCCTTGATGAGACAGAACACTCAGTTTCTGTCTCTTGGACTCAGTTTTTGTATTTGTAAACGCAGTCAAGAGAGTAATTAGGCTCAACGTCACTTGATGGTTCTCTCTTATCCAATCGATCTCAAAGTAGTAGTACGGCATATAATACAAGTATGCATATGCTTCAGCTAAGGTGATTTTGCCAATCGAATCACAAAAGAAAACTTCAAACGCTATCATTAAATTTTGTTACGCCACACGCCACAACCATTTATTGTTAAGATAAGCTAATGAGGTAGAAAAATTGGCGGAAAGTGAGCAACGAGTGTGTGATAAGACATCAAACTTTCTTAAATAGTTATGATCATGTTTATTTTTACGATTCGGTGTTATCGATCTCATGTGAATTGCCAAATTTAGGAGAAATCTTGTTAAGGTGAATGAGCGAAAGCATGTGATGTTGACTTTCTTTTCATCGCGTTTTGAGATTAACACCGTGAGGAACAGTCAGAAATAACCATAATTCGTATCCGTCACGATATAATCCAGTGCGCAAGTAGAAATTTACTGAATCTGGTGATGAGTTTCCGTTTCAAATTTTTAACCGTAACCCAATTTCCTGTAGTTTAGGGCACATCATAGCATAGCATAATTTAATTCTGACGTTCTGAAACGTGTACCAAGTACCAGGCTACTGATGACATGGATTTCTAAATGGCAGTTTTTTTTGTTACATGTTAAGTTGAGTCGTTCCAAATTTCTGAACATGAAAAATCATATCTTTTGGTGTTGGTTTTACGACCAAACAAAACTAAATCTTTGAAGGATTAACATTCTTCTCACTTGGTCCATCCTCCTTTTATTTTATTGTTTCACGGCTTGGGCACTCTGATTAAAGGGTACGTGTACGGTACGGTACATGTTTTCCGCCTTTTAAATAATTTACGATTTATTTTTGTTTGTGACAGCAAAACATGATAGGTAGACATGGCTCGGCACAACAAAAGAAGAGAACACAGAATTACAACATTTACGGCGTCAAATAAACATTGTGGAAATGAGTGGAGCTTAAATCATCATTACATATCAGAATTAGTAATTTATGCTGATTCTGAACTGGATTGAATTTTGTTGAAACAAATAAGCCGACTTTGCAGTTAATAATTATAGCAGTGCTTATGTACATGGATGTAATATTTCGGCCATAGACTCACATTGCAATGGTGATTGAAATAAAGCTCATCTGCGCTATTAATTAATTCTTGTCAGGTTGAGTCTTAGAGTTTCTGTATAGTATTGGTTGTCTCACTTTTCTCTGAATATCTTCTCTAGGAAATCATTGCGAATTGACTCCTGTTATAAATTAAGGTAGGCTATACAAGCATCATGACTCATAAAAAAATTTCGAATTAAAAAAAATGTAAACTGCAGCTGAAGCTATAGAATTCGAAAGAAAAATCCACTCAATACAGTTTTTGTGTATGAAATGTTTTATCGATAATAAAACGAAGGAACGCCTAAGGTCACATCTCGAAGGGACTGATTCAGTGCCTAGGCTACGGCCATAACTAATCAGAGGCGCCTTCCCTCTCTAAACTCCGACATCCTACCCGCTGTTTTGCCCTTGTTCTCAAATTCCTCATTATTTAACCATTTCATTCATATTTGTCTTAATACAATCATAAATCACTCCTTGTCCTTGTTAACCCTTCACTCTAACCCTAGGATCGACACTAAAATAAATCCATAATAAAGTTGATTTACATTAATAATGAATGAGGATCAATTAGCCTTCGGCCAAGTATTTGTACTCGGGACAAGATGAAAATATTTGGAGATTAGATTGGATAGAATATATTGACTCTGATCCGCTTGTGCCTACAGGGTGTTTCATTCATAAC
>JAQIXO010001183.1:0-13488 GCA_034700305.1 Protaphorura armata
ATTTTCATGTTGTGTTGTGTGGGCTATGTGATTGATGACTATAATAAAACAAAATCTTGAATCTTGAATCTTGAAACCTCTTGTACAACGTCTTCTGATTTTCTAAGTGTTCAAGTAATTCTGGTCCTTCTAATTCTGACTCATTCGAAATATGTGGGAGTTGATAAAATCCTGAATTGTAAATCTCAACCAGTGGTGAGGCATCAATGTCCAAATCTTTGACCATAGTAGTGAAATCTAGTTCAAACATTGCTGTGTTTCCAAATGATTTGAGCAAGGCATCAGCGGGTTGTTTGGAAATCGGTGAAATAGATAAACATGAAGAGGCTGCTAAACGTGGAAAAGTTTGTTCCACTTTCTTGACAAAGTTCAGTAACTCCAAGTTTCTTGACCAAAGTTCAAGCTCTACATTAACTTTTTCAATTGCCCCGATGAAAATGTGCTCGTTATAAGCACTGAAGAGATCACCAAAATTATTAGAATCCACAGACTTGATTGGCCAAAGAACTGCTACTAAGTTGGTAAGAACTTGCCAATTTGAGCCGGTAACTTTGGAAAAGATTTGTTGAAGCTTAGATTCATTGAAGGAGTTAGTTGGTTCCTCAAACAACTCATGTTTTGGAGAATGCTGAGCTTGAAAAAATAGCGTGTGCACTGCAACACCTTGAAGCAAGAGCAAGTGGTTCAAGTCAATCCCACGGAAGGCTAAAATGGAGAGAATTGTTGTCCATTCCGATCGAAGGTTCTGTTTCTTGGATAACCTTGCCAATTCGTAGAGATCAATCCAATTATTACGAAAGTCCATTCTAAGCAGCTCTACTATGCTCATTTTTGTAAGAGATACCGGGTCCATTGAGCCACATAATCCATCACGAGTCACAAGAAAATTTTCTAGAGATACGGCCGAGGATTGCGGTTTATAGTGCCATGAATGTCCAGACTCTGACACAACTCTGGTACTCATAATTTGTTCAGGAGAGGTAATCCAAGAGCGACCATTAATTCCGGTTGTACAAATCTTACCATCAGGTAAAATTTTAAGAAAATCTGTTGAAACTTTTCCTTCAATGGAACTCAGGGGCTCGTATCGAATGTAAGCACGTTTGGATAAACCCAGAACGTCTAATTCAATCTCCTCCTCAGTAGAATCCTCATCATCCGTACTTTCATTTGATTCAGTCTTCCCATTTTTGAAAAGTGCTTCAAGGCGCTTGCTGTCCTCCAATAATTTGTCCACAATAAAACTAAAGCCATCTTGAGCTGCACAAGAAGGAATTCCTGTCGGCCATTCCACCTGTTCCATTCTCTTTAGATGGCTGGGATAGTACGTGCGAATTGGGGACAGATTCTTGATTTTCTCAAGAATTTCAATGGCCTGTTGATCTTCGTAAGGCATACAGGACCAAGAATGTCCAGACTGTAAAATTCTAAAGGCCTCCTCAGTTCCAGTAAGCTCTGTAAATGGATCTTCCAAGGCAGATGACGTCATGGAGTGCAAGTAGGCCAAATAAATCCACCCAGTTCTATTCTTACCACCTCTCAATTGTTTCAAACGATAATCCAAATCAAAAAGGAAGACAGGAGGGTTCTCAAGATTTTCTAGGTCAATGCTGACTTGTTGATGTTTCTTTGGAGTGCAGGTGGTAGAGACTTGAACTTTTCCATGTGGAATTAGAAGTTTTTGTTCGCCATGTTCATTTTGCATCAAGAGTCCATTACTTAACCCAATCAATGTCCCAAAGCTTTGCTTTGGACGGACGGCCATTGCGTATTCTAAATTTTCAAGATACTGGGTTTCTTCCTTCACTTTGAACGTTAGTCGCATTCTGGGTAAATGAACAGTAACCGTTGTGTGATCAGAATCCAATATGGTGTGAATGTACTTGGAATTCTCTAGTCTTGCGAGATATTTTGTAGTTGACAAGTGGGTCGGACTTGAAACAGAAAACATACGTTTGCCCGTAGACAATTCAACCAGTTCCTTGTTCGAAAGATAAAATCTGTACTTGGGTTTCTGCTTTTCAAACTGACCGAATAGCACTGGTCGGAAGTCAATCCAATTTTCATTCAAGTTTAACCAATGACTGTAGTCCCGAATAAGAATGTGAGGGATTAAATTGTAAAATAGTTTATCCGGAATCAGTTGAAATTCTGGGCCATCGCGGTTTCTCTCTCGAATAATTAATGTACTTTCATCCGGCAAAAGTGAAAATCGGTAGTCCGAATCATTGTATCGATGAGATGTCACGAAAGTTTTTTCCTCATATGCCGGGAACACTTCAAAGACAATGTTTTGAAACACTCGTGTAAATGTCGGATTTTTGGTGATGTCTTCAGGCAAGTAACCCACGGGTAACCCGTTGACCAGAAATGACCCGCGAAGGACATCAACCTGTAAGTGAACTCTGTCATGATTCTTATTTCTATGGAATGTTGTCTGGTAGACATGTGCTGCAGGCGGTAAAAATGGTTCCCAATCGTCAATCACTCCATCTGACCCTTCCTTCCAATTTTCTCGAACAAAGATATCCAATCCTGGGCCCACAAACTGTTTGAGTTTTGACTCAATGTTTAATGACACGTTTGAAATATTAGATATGAGAATTTTTCTAGTGTCCGACAAGGTAGTGATGGATGAGCAAGTAATGTTATAAATTCTGGCCAAGGCGTGAGTCCAAAGGAAGACATCTTTTTCGGAAGTCAAAATCAAATCAACATACTCGGGTCCCACAGAAAATGTCCAACAAACGCAAATGCAGGCATCCAATAATTTCATTCTTAATTTTTGGACATGTTCTGATGGACAATCAAAGGATTTTGAAATCATTTCTTCAATTCTACGAATCCAGTCGAGTCCAGTCTTCCGACACTTTAGAAGGAATTCTGAAATTTGTGAATTGATTCGGCCAAATTCTAGGGATCTACATCCTAACACAATGATGAGAAGAAGTGTGTACGCTTCAGTCCAATTCTCTTTATATGTTTCCAATTGGTTGGTCAATTCTTGAACCCATTCCTGTGCAAAATTGTCGTTGGCTAAATCTTCATGAGATTCCCGATCGTACCATTCGTACCAGTTCTTGTCAGGTGGGCCAGCCTCCCAAACTGCTTGACAAATTAACGCAAATACGGACTCCTCCTTCAAAGACAAAGATTTTTCAACTAATGCCCGGTATATGTTTCTAAGTTGAAGACGATGTCCAGCCCTCAAGGAACCAAAATCTTTGTACTCAGAAAGCCGCAATTTCTCTGGACACTCGACTTGTCGAGCTAAGACTTCATTCTGGAAATGACTTGTAGTTTCCAGAGTCCACTGTAAATCAGAGTATAGGGAATTTTTCTCAACCTTTAGTGTGCACCATTCTTTCACATTCCATGAGTTATCGTAATTCCCAGCAAATGTGCAGTTGTATCCATTGTTAACTATGAAGGCGGACTCTTGGTGGTCTGGGTGTTGCTCACGATAATGACTATCTACGAATAGTTTTGAAGTGCTTCCAAGTTGAAAATATCTTTGTACCTCCATTCCTTTACTGTACCTTCTCAGTCTGTCGTATTTAGTCCAAATCCTTCCATCAATTCTGTAAGATTTCGCCATTCCCCGACACACATTTGAATATAGAAGTCTAACGACATCTCGGAAACAAGCGATTTCTGGTGGGATTAAGAGTTCGAAGACAACAGCGAATTGATTCACGGATTCACTTCGTAATGGTCGCTCATATACTTTAACACGCTGTGAGTCCAGAATTTCTTTGGTCGTGTGATAACCACAAACTTTGGCATTATTACCATTGCAAGCACATGACATATTCCTCATTTTTTCTCTCAACTGTACACAAAGTTCTTTAGCAAACTTCAGCTCACCTTGTTTAACAAGAATTTCATGTTCAGCATCAAGCAAAATTTTATCACGTAATTCCGTCATTTCTAGATCTTGTTGAGCATATCTCACGGAGAATGAATGGGCGGTTGCAGCGTCTTCTTCAGTCAAAGCAGGAAATTTGGCCTGTTGATTCCGGTATCCAAAATATAATTCCAATTGGTGTGCCAATTCCAAATCGACTTTATATGGGAGCAAGAGTTGTTGAATTATTCCAGGATTTACTCCAGTTTTGTGCTCCTTAAGCATGGGATAACATTTCACTGCAATCTGGTCAAGGACTTGTACAATTTTCAAAAAAGTTAAAACCATCCTACTTTCACTGACGGGGTTTCCCTTGTGGTGCTGTGTTCCAATTTCGACGTATTCACTCGCTAAAGCTTGAATTTGAATAACTTGTCCACTATGAACGCAATGGTCGAGTTTATTCAAAATCCACGACTCTGTTTCGAATAAAATATTTCCAAGCATTTCTTTTGATGGATTTTTGCCAGCCATGGATTTAATATTTGGAAATTCATTTGCTGAGAGTTGTACACGTGGAAGATTAGTCGGAGGTTTTCTAGTTGTAGAGGTAAATGTTGACAATGCATTCAAACTTGGTATCAATGGCAGTTTCGTGTGCTTTATATCGTTTAGATCAATTTGGAGTTCCGGTAGCAATACTGGAACCATTTGTGTCTGCCACCCTTTGAGCATTTCCATTTTAAACTTCTTACAGGTATTATTAGTAGACAAGAGAAGTTGGTTGATTTCAGAAGCATTTGTCGTGTCCTCTAAGGTTTGTACTTTCTTGACCCTTCTTGCAAGCTTTTTAAGCATGAACATTCCAATGTCTGACTCCATTGAAGCTCCCTCTGCCAACTCACACATTTGACGCATGAATTCCGCCATTGTCAGCTTATACAAGAATTTTCCCTGCTTCTCTGAAGTTGCTGATTTACAAAGGCTTAGCTGGAGAATCACCTTAACAGTCATCCACATGCCAGACCGTCGGAATGGAATAAGGCAACTCTTCCAAACAACTTGATCTCGAACTTTTTTACATACTTTTGGAAATTCTGTATCCGTTCTTTGTCTCGAAGTTGCATTGGAAAGGAGACAGGTCAGCCATTCTGAGACATAAAGCGTATCAGCTACCTCACGGACTTCCACCTGTTCAGAGCCAGCTTTTTTTGATTTTGGTAATGCATCCAAGATTTCTTGGTTTGTAAGGGTCACAATTTGTCGGGCCACGGCTTCGGATCTTAATAAATTTGAGTTGGGAATTTTGATAGATTGTTCTGGATAAACGCCAACGACTTCGCCGAGACAATTTGACATGACAATCTCTGATTTCAAAGATGATGGAAATGTGCAGAATGTAGCTTCTTGGTCCGTGTCTGCATAAATTAGTATTCCTGCATTTTGTGCTCGCACGTAATATCCAAATGTGCATCCTTTCTTCAAGTTTCCCAGAGCTTTTGATATATTTTCTGGGGTTGGTGGACCGGAGGATTGGAGTGTGGACCATGTTTTGAAAAGATTTCTGGTCGTAACTGGAAGTAGATGGTGGTAATCTGATGTCGTAATTACAGATGTGAAGAGGGATAAAATATTTGCCTCATCTTGTATCACCGATTTTGATTCTTTCCCAGGAAGTTTGCGTGGGAGGAATACATGTTCAATTAGTCTTCTCAACTCGTCCGCCTCCGTAAATGTTGGGCGACCACCAGGGTCCAACATCTGCAAAAAAAAGTCAAATATAAGTCCATGGGTAATTTGTATTGTAGTGGACACTAGTTAATTGCCGGAAGCAAGGGAAACATCCCTTATATAATCTCCAAGTCTACAAAGAATCAATCATCAATCAATCAAAAGCATAATATGAACATTCACTCTGACCAATTAGGAAAAAACCCGGGCTTAGAAAATCCACCAGAGACGGGTCGATAGCGAAATGTTAATAAACGTTTTTGCATAATATTCCAGTTAGTACAGTTTTTCCTCACCCTAACGTTAATCTAGGTTTTCGTTATAATCTGCTGAGTCCATGAAATGTTTTCATGGTTAAAATTACAAAACAACTTTACAAGTTTGGACTGGGACTCTGGGCTGGGACCATATCCCAGCCCAGCTAACTTTACAATTTATTCTTAACTATACTATAATTGTCCAAATCCAAGTTATGGCTTATAAAGCATAAAACTAGAAAACTACGTTCGTCAGCATCATTACAAGGGACAAGGGCAAATTATGTGAAACATAAAATCAGTTCATATTTGTATACTAACGTGTGCAATTCTTAAAATACTGATCGTGAGTCATACAGCATGTAGCATCTCTCTCACTCCCCAACTTTAATCACGACACACTCTGTTTCGTTATAAGCAGTAACGCAAATTGTGTGCACGACTCCCTCAGAAGACCAGAGTTTTATAATCACAAGAATAAAATACTCGTTTTGTGTTACATACCGTATTTTATCGAATAGAAGGTTGGACCTCGAATAAAGACTGGATCAAAACTTGGATTAAGAAAAACCAGCCTGAGACTCGAATAATACTCGTGTCTCAAATACAGGTCAGGGCAGGGTGTACAAAAGTCTTACGTAACGCTGTACGACAACCTGAACGCTAGCTTTAATTATGATCATGCTTAATTTAGTTTGAGGTCTCCCTTCTAACTAATTAAAAGTTTATGGAGCACTTTTCCTCAACATTGGAACTGGGATCGGATGGGGATCGGATGGAACTCATCGGTCTTCTTTGAGAATGTAGTAACCAACGTTATAAAAGATCATTCACGTCACGTACGTCGAAATAAATTAACGTTAGGTGGAATACAAAAATGTCTCGATGAGATCATGGACAAAAAGTACACACTTCCATTGTCCTGTCCTGTCCCATCCTCCCATCTCCCATCAGCCGGAATTAAAAATCGAGGTCAGTCTCAAATACAATCTGGATCTCAAATAAACTGGCTCATGCGAAAAAGTTCATTTTTGAATAGAGGGGATTTGAGTACAGGGCATCTATTCAGTATACGGTAGTAACCGTACTATATTTAAATGGACTACGCAATGGCGGTATGACCTGTAGCTATGCTAGGACGCCATAAAGTTCCCATTGTGTGCAGACCTTCTAAAATAATCAAATAATCTGAGTGTTGGCATTTGGCATAGTTCGGAGAAATTTCAATCCAATCTAAAACCTGGGTGCCAGTAGTGCCAATGTTATTGTTATCTGTCCGTGTCCGGCAGACTAGGTTTACATTAATGCGATAAAGAACAAAAACTGTCGGTCTGACTCACCCGTGTCTGGCCAGACTATCACTCGAGCGATAAAATTCCTTGACAATCCAAATAATGCAGTGTAAAAATACGAATGTAATACAAATGCTAATGTTGCACTAATTCTACGGGTTTGCTTTGTATATGGCTAATTGCTAACCACTACTGGAAGTGTGCGAATCGGGTACGCGAGTTAATCTAATCATCCACAATGCTTCCTACTTATATTTTAGAGAACTAACATTTAATTTCTGCACAAATTAAATATTAATAATGGATGCGTTTGCGTGCCTTAGCCTATTTCTTACCTCGAAGTACGGACAGATGTGACAATGAGGAGACTTATTTAAAAAATTCCGTAAAATACACTAGATAGTAATTTTTAGCAGCTTCAACTTTTAGTTTCAAAACTCTTTAGGTTAAAAATCAACTCTGACTCACTTTGCTCTGAAATTAACTTTGTGTTTAACGGCTGAGTAGTAGCGAGTGACTGAAAACTCTTGACTTGACTCTGACTATTATAAAACCTCTCGGTCTCTACAAAGAATATTGAGGATTTTGCATTTTGTAGGTACTGCTGTTTACTATTTTCCAACTTGTACTAATTTGAATATTATGAAGATAAGGGACTGTGGATAGTTCATAGTTCCGACACAACGTAGTGTAGGTCTTCCAATACTATGTACTTTTGATTGCGAAATATTCAAGAAAATGCACTACGTAATGTATGAACTACCCACGACCACCCAAGACGTCGGCCTCCAGTAAAGAAATGTAAATTATTTGTTTTTCGGTCTATTCGTTTATTTTCAGAACTCTCTGGTTTTCGAACGATCAAATAAATACCGCTGTACTGTATTTGAATAAAAGTAAATAAAATTGTCGATTGTTTGCATTTGGAAAAAAATAGACTATGCCTATAAATTGTAAAGAAAACCATTCTCCCTAGTTGTAATTGTAAATCTCGACAAGCCACTATCGTATTCTATTATTTTAACCATACCACGACAGTATGCGTACACAACATACATCTACATTTTCTACATTTATTTTTATAAATTGATCTCAGGTTAAATGTCCGGACTCAGTAGTCGTCCATAAATCTGTAGGTATGTCTAAACGTGACACTTTGTTTTCGTTTGCAGTGTTTAACTCAAGAATTGATGACGAATGCATTAGCATTATTCCCAGACTCACTTCATCTCATCTAATCTCACTCCAGGAAAATTAACTACACTAGACAAAAAGTGCAACTAATGCTAATCTTGTTTTTAATTCCTCCTAACCTCCAAACGCCCTCATTCCGGCTCGTTAGGAAACCAATACAAAAATTCCTGGCAGTACGCTGATTTTGAAGTACAACAGCATTTTAGTGGACAATTTCATCAATATTGGAGTCATAAATAACAAGAACGATAAAATCCCCATAAATCCTGATAAAAATGAGCAGAAGTTATATTTCTTGCATTGTCTGCAAAATATGGATCATAAATTAATTTGACGTACAATTGCGAGATTGTCGTATATAACGAGAGCAACCAGATTCCTTATGGCATAAATATATTTCCCGTCTTATGCAAGAAGCAAGAGCATTTTGCTCAACGAGAGAATGATTCAGTCGTATTATAATTATAGTGAGACTCTATTATATTCTGTAACTAACCTCAAGATGCCGGAGCAGCCCGAGATGACTTTTCCAAAATTTAAAGTCCCGTTGTGCGAATACCGCTTTTCTCGACATGTCAGTCCAAATCCCTACAATTTCTGCCCAGAACTTCGGTTTCAGGACCTACAAATACTCACCTCAGTTAACAGTAGTAGGCAAATTAAATACGAAACTGTTTTCTAACTGCAACTGTGCAATAGCGGTACTAATCTTAAGTTCAATTTCAAATACATAAATTACATACAGTGCCAGGGCCAGCAGAGATTGATTTGATACTGTATTAAATTGCACAGGTGTTCTTTAGATTTGTACCAGGCTATTCAGCATTGGAAACTTTCGGGTTCGTGTAAAATGCTCACGATTTTTTTAAAGCACTTCGCTGGATTGTTCACACATTTCAGTGCTAATATCAACGAAGGCCTGTGTTAACTAATATATACCTAATATTCGTGCGTACACAAGCCCGCTAAAAAATATTGTCGCAGTCGTATCGAAACTCAATCTATACCAATTGATTGTTTTTTTAAAAAATGTCACCGCATTTAAAAATGACTAATATTGGTTTATTTCATTTCTATAGATTTTCAATCCAGCTTACACCTGAACAAACAAATTCTTTATTCCCATACTATCACAGAAATTGATAGAAATCCTAATTGCTACAAAATTCATAATTGTAAACCATGCAGCTGCGAACCTTGAATTATTTTTTACTTGACATGAATAAAAAATCTAATCATATCATCCAATGGTGGAATTGGGTAGCCGAAAACAGCATGCATTTTTCGACTGAACTTTACCGGAGATGCAATGGAATATTTGCGTCGATATTTTTCTCCTGAAAAGTGGATTCGCTTAAACCACTTTTGTCAATTAAAAAAAAGTTCATCGGAAACTATCAGAATACCCATACCCTCGGTTATGATGCTGGGCGAATGGTTCATCGCGATTCATCAATAATATAAGAATCTTTAAATTCGTCACAGTTTTTCGAGTGTTGACTAGAGGAGGACGATAAAAGGGTTTAAAGGTTACAATTTCTTTATTTACCAGTATATTTTCTTGATCTTTGAAAGTTTTCTGGTTCAGGAGTTGAAAAAATTAAGCTCTCATGAATACAAAGATACAAACTAAACAAATGATTTAATGTGTGCATCTAATGTCCCTTGTTTTGGAACGACGTGGCAGCTTTCTCAGGGTTATACAGTCCTTGAAGTAATCGTTCACGACTTCAAGGCTCAGAATATTTTAAGTCTAGAATCTTAATCCAAATTATTACTAGCCAGTGGAACCCTGTAAAAAGCTTTATGGGGGTTTATTTCGTTAGCCCCTGCTGATAGGTACGTGCGATGTATCGGGTGTGTACGAAGGCTAACAATGGAATATTATGAACTATAACTTTCAGAAAAATATGAAACACGGTGGAGCGGTCAATTGAAATTATACAGACACCGAAAATCACTAATGTACAATCTGGTTCCCAATTTTCGATTACGTTACAGATAGAACGTGATGATTGAACTCAAAAATTAAATCAGCCATTGCGCTTCTTCGATTGGACTGATAATGAAAACTTATGGAAATCCAACTCTCATTGGACAACATTGTGAGTGGAATTGGAATCGTAGGACACTACTGAAGATTATGAACCACTAGATAATGAATTCCCTATCCGATTTGATGCAAATATGTTAGTGGATTCGGAGTTTCCACAACGGTCTCTTTAAATAGGAAAAAATTTAGTGACTTTAAAAACAAAGCATAATTATTTCTTGTGGTTTTCTTATAATGGAATGGAAGTTTAAATATAATATAAAATAGTGTACTCAATTAGCCGTAGTTGTTTAATGATTTTTTCGTCAACCTACGATCGAGCTCTCTTGTTCTACGATTTACGAATTACGATCTCGCAAACAGGTTGTAGTGAATACAATTGAATCGTGCAATAGTAATTTTTTTAAATGAAGTACAAGAAGATTTATTACAGACATTCAAATTCTTAGTTTACATGTATTGAGGGTACGATACATGTAATTGTTCGTACAATTAAATTATCCATCGTGCATCAAAACTATGCAAAAAAAAATCAATTAATAGGTTTCAAAAATTCAAGAATGAAAATTATTCCTTCAAACTAAATAGAATTGCAGAATACAAATTGCTCTCAAGGACAAGTAAAAAAAATCATCTGACAAAACATGTTTATGAAGGAAAAGTACTACTACTTTATCTATGAAATTGTGACGTAAGAAAACAAATCCACTAACCACTACAAAACTACAAAGAATTTCATCTAATTCTGCAATATTTCAGAAGAATATTGGACTTTAACGAGGTCATCCTGCAAAATGTTCCAATAAAGACAGCTGGAAATTCACCTCTGGAGAAATCGCTTGATCTGTACAAAATAAAAATGCAACCATTAGTATCAATCAGTTCAACGTCTCAAATATGTCAAATTATTTAAGGTGTCAATTTGGTTTGGTCAGTAATACGAAAACAACAACGTTCTACTTCACAAGAGGCAAGAGGAGATATAAGATCCGTTTTAGGAAAATATGTTTTTGAAATCCTCACCTTTTTTAATTGTCAAAGTTGTCCACTTTCCTACAATCCAAAACGAGTTTAGAAATGTGTGACGTCTGGGGTAAGAAACCATGACGAGTTTCGATAATCTCCCGAATTAAACGTTCTGGGTGTTGGGTGAAAGTACATCTTTGATAAATATTCTGAGAAATTTCGGGTCGGAAGTTGGGAAGTAGAAATCCTCGATCAGTTTTGCCCTCAATGAACGCCTTTTCCTCGGACGGGGTTCTCCCGTTGTTGGGAATGATTCCAGTGAAATAACAATAATCATTTTGTTCTTGCATATCAGCAAAGTACAACGTTCCAGAGAGTACATAGAGCGGTGGAATCAAGTTCCTTGGAATTGGAAGCTCGGCATTCGGTTGATTTGTAAATGAAATCGTTAGTTTAGCTGAATTGGTTAGAATGGGCTGCTTTGGAATCAATCTCGGTGCGAACATTCGAAGACTAGCAGTTGTAGCATTTCCGGTTGACTTCATAATTGGAATGAGCTCATTTGCCTCAAATGGGCTGACCAGTAAAAGTGTAGTCGTTGAAGCATCATTCCAGAATGTTGTAATCCAATTCGGCGACCTTATAAATTCATTCAGTTTGTCTTGGGTGTTATTTGAAATGATGACGGTGGCAAAGTCCTTTGTAACGTACACTTCTTCATGACACCATGACTCGGACAAGACTGACCACATGGAAGTTTGTTTCAATCCTTCATGTAAACGTACGATTTCAGCAGATGATACTCCCACACTAACTTGCCCGGTTTTCACAAAATGGATGACACCGGGTGACAAATTGTGTTTTGCTGGATCACGTGCAGGAGGTCTAATGATTTGTCGTTCTTCTTCTGGTTCCTCCTCGTGTTCCTTCTCTTGCTCTTCATCCAACAAATGACTCACAACCGTTTTATTAGAAATATAATCCTCACAACGTTCAACAATACTATCTCGAACACCGTCGAATAATTCCAGCTGCGAATCGTAATAACATTGAGTAATGTTGAAGGACTCCAATCGACTCAGGAGATCGCTTCTTTTTCTATCGATTTGACTTCCCAAAACATCCAAATAGCGAAGCTCATGTCGATGCTCTCCATACATGACCTCTAAACTCTGGAATTCTTGGTCACAGCAAATCTCACCCAGTGAAACATAATTCTGATCAGACTTTCCGGTAAGGCGAAAAACTGATTCAGTGAGGCGTTTGTGAGCATAATTCAAACCTGAGGCTGCCCAGTACACGAGACCGTCCTTTTCAAACTCTCTACTATTTCGGCAAACCCATTCCATGATATGGCCGGATCCGATTGGCCCTTGATCTTCTAGGACCCCTACCATTTGTGAGATACCATTTCCAGCTTCATCGTTTGCGAAAAAATGAACATTGTGACCTTGGCCCAGGAGTCTCATTCTCATACAAGCCTGTACCATTTTATCACGAGTGATACCTGCACAAAGTGTGACACATGCTTTTGAGGGCGGTGGAATTCTGAGGTCAGTGCCACGAGTGTGGACATCATCCAGGTAAATCACACATCGGTCCAATTTGTCAACATACGAGGAAGAATGGAACGCGACGCTTTCATCCAAGTAGTCCCGATGTTTAACTCGTAATTCATTTTCATCGTTATAGTAGACTGCGGCCTCTATTTGAGGAGAATTTCCATTTTCTTGTAGTAGTTCCAGCCATGTTCGAGCAACACCGTCATTGTCTAGCTCTAACATCAAGGCACCAGCATCCAATAGTACTGGAGTTGGAGTATTTTTTTCAATCAATTTTTTCAAGATTTGTTCAGACGTAATACCTCGAGGCAAAATGTCCAATTCATTGTTTTCATTCAGAAGAATAACATTTCTCATCTCATCGTTTGTGGACTGAAGTTGTGGAAGGTCTTGTTGAGAGATCGGGGCTGGAAGTAGTACAGTGGAATCGTTTGTTCCACTAAATCCAGTGATTGGGCGCTCAACATCCTCTGAACATAAGTCCCACGGTGTGCAAACAAGTTTCTTCTCAAATACACGTGATTCTTTGGGGAAGACAACTTGTCCTAACCAAAAGTCTACGACAACCATATTTCTTTTGAGTACT
>JAQIXO010001184.1:0-13484 GCA_034700305.1 Protaphorura armata
ATTTTATTTCATCTGTTGTATTTCTTATTTACTGCGAATGCGATACATATTGATGTCCCGAAAGTCTGCACTGTTGATTATACTCTGAGTCTATCTATCTAGAAATGTAAACTTTGGCCTACACTTTATAAAAATGCTTGGAGTGGACTTGTAATTGGCATAGTTGACATTAAATTGTAAAACTTCAAACATTGAGGTGACGAATCAAATTACCCAGTAAGCATGTCTCCCAATTGATTCCAGAATAAAGGCAGCACTAAATGTATACGGAGTGGGGTAAAAGTAACCTTCCTTTCTAATGTAAATGCATCCAGAAAATACTTTTGGGCCGTCCTGTGTATTAACGTTTTGAATAATAATCCAACTTCCGATTACCGCGAGTCGGTTATATCAATTTAGTTAGAAGGGGGCAAATAAGGATACATATTTTTCCAGCCTGAGGTGTCGATGATTGGAAGTTTTTAAACTTCAGAGGGAAATAATATAATTTATAGAATGTCAAATATTTTGAAGAGCGTCAAAACCACAATATTTCAATTTTACCACGGGTACGAACTAGTGGTAAGGGAAATTCAAATGAAAAATCAAACAAGCCATTGCTTTCGCGAAAAGGTGAGTGCGATTCTTGTACATAAATAGTTCCAGAAATTAGGAATTGTTGACCGTGTCATCTCATCATTACACTCCAATAATACACGGATGAAGGGCTTTCTTTAGTTTGACGATTTGAGCAGAGGTACAATACAGAAAACTGGTATTTTTAAACTAAACTTAATCCACAGAATACCATCCTGCCAAATATTGGAAAAACAGCGGCCACGTATTTCATTCCAAAGTTAGAGTGTACTTTACATATTCTATACTTTCATGTAACGAGGAGAGGCATGTAAGGTGTGATCTCTTTTGTGTGCTACAAAGATAAATGATGGACCATTTTTCATGAGAACTCTGGATTGAATGAGACACGTACGTACATGTGGTTCCTAACTAGGATTGAACGATTGTCATTTCACCTATCCGTCATTCCTAATTTCTACAAACTTTCACTCGTACGTCTTACTTATAGAGTAATCGGAGAAGTTTTCATTGAACTTTCCAGTTTTCGGTTCGCATCAAAATATACTTTAGTTTCAAAATATTATGTCTGTTTGGGAATTGGAACTACAATCGCATATACACATATGTATTTTCAAGCTGCATAATTTTCAAATTGAGTCACCACAGGCTGTAACCTCTTATTTGTCAAGCAAACGCAAAATAGCAAACAGTAAACTGCGATTTTAAGTTTTCAAATATTTTTTATTTTGATTTTAATTTTTGTGAAAAGGTAACAAGAATGATATTCTATGTATTTACACAAAATTCAAGATAGAAAAAACACTAGTCTATTGTGAACATGAGTGTACATGTCATAATAACGTAGGCAGACAAATATTGTCCATAAATCCTGTAAGTAGTAGATTCGATTTGTTTAAGGAACACATGATGGAATATAAACTACAATCAGAACTAATGAGTTAATCTAAAACACTTCCTGTCTAAACTCAAATTGGAATTTGTCACATTTTTTCTCCAACACTTTTGCTACTGCTGGTTGTCCACAAAAGAAAACAGTCACTCGTCCCTTCCTTTGTTCTCTGAGTTGATTGAATATCTAAAATGGAATATTGTAAAACACTTTAAGAAATGTGGACATCAATGTAATAATTAATACAAAACTAATACCTTTTCCCAATTTGGCCGACCGGAATTAGTTCTTGACTTCAGTCCAGAAATCAAATCCCGTTTTTCCTGAGAATTCAAAACCCAAAAGTTAATTTTCGGTCGAAATTAATATTTCTAATTCTAATGGCAGTTTCCATTTCCAAGTCGTACCTTTTCATATACGAGGTCCAGAGCTAACTGAAGTAAAGAGGCTTTCATATCATTTCGTTCCAAGGCGGAGGTGATGTACATGTGAAGGTCCAAGAATCGTTCCGTATTATTTCCGAGCTCAGCTTGTTCAATTTCCAATCGAGACAGGATTTGAACAAACCATTCGAAAGAAGTCTGGTCTCGATTAATCCAGAAGAAATCCACCTTCATAAAATAATACACACAGATGACTACACATTGGCATATGCAAGCATGAACCAAAAATTCAGTCTGAATTTAAAAATCACAACTTACCTTCTTAAGTGCTTTCAGGGATAACGGGCGTCCATTACAGAATGAATGTTGACACTCTGGGCAACTGATCTTTGAGGAAACGTATCGGTGCATTATGGACAGAAGGATTGATGCAAATGGTGTGACTCCAATCCCAGTGGCAATCAAAACTGCATGTTCGGTATCAAATATATTGCTTGACGGTGCTCCAAATGGACCATCAATGTAAACCTAATTTTGTAAGACCAATCATCTAGTGAGATTGCAATTTATAATATATACAAAAAATATTTACCTCAATCGAGTCCCCCACAGCTCGTTCAGCAGTCATTTTGCCCGAGTTTTCAGGAATAGCTGTTAATCCTATATTATGAGATTCTCCTCCACATTCGTTAATTGAATCCAGGCTTCTAGATTTGACCTTTCTATCCTCAATACACATGCTTTGTCTTAATTCAATAACGGTGGGTCTTGTCCGCATATATTTATAAGAGTCCGAACGTAAGTAGACATTTGGATGAGAATCACATCTGTACGCACCTCCTCCATCCGCCACAGAAATTGTATTGCATTTTGGTTTACTGTAATTTAATTTAGCATTTCGTATTTAATTACTTTATTTCGAGTGATTGCATGAATGGAAATATATTTTGAATAATTACCTGTGTGTCAGTGTCAAGGACTTCGACCCAGCAGGTAGAGATTGAGTCTTGATTTGTCTTTCATTAAACTCAGTTGTCTCTACATTGTTCGTTAAATCTGTAAAATTAATGTCTCAGTTTTAACATAGGTTTCAAAGCGAGCGACTATTCTTGTACACTATGGTTCATAAACGTTTGTCCAATTTCCATATGCTTTTCATGGTAATGACAAGCGTTATTATAAGCCGCCTTGTATTTTGTATACGTTTCAATATTGCCTTACCTTCTTTCTGCACGAGCACCCAAGGTAATTTAGTCATCATAATTTTCTCTTGTTGTTTAGTAAATAATTTGTATACCGCATTCGTCCAGGACCCAACACCACGGATATGGACAGTAATAACGTCTGTAAAATACAACACAGAATCAATACCAAAAATAAGGAGATTTCAACAAAGAAGTTATGGCTGGAGTTAGTTAACCATCCTCTGGTGCACTGCTGATGGTAAACGGATGCCATTCAAAGTTTGAGATTTTAGGAATTCGGAGAAAAATATAGTCGCTAGGCTTTGCTCTAAAAAACAGCGGTCGAGGTATTACAAGTTTTGTTACTTGAGATGGGAATAGCACTGCTTCCTGGATATATGTTTTTCCACCACCCATGTGTATTCTATGCAATCTATGAATCTAAAGATCAAAAAAAATGTTTGGACATGGTCGTTTAGAACAGGTTTCGCTATACGGTATGCAAAAAACTAACCTGTTCAAAAAGAAAGATAACTCCTGGGCCTACAAACCATTTCCAAAAGTTGGGTGCGTGAATAATTAATAGAGGCCAAAAAATCCAATACATTAAATGGGTCACATAAAAGACCTAGAGAAAATCGGCATGGAATTAATTATTTGAAACATTTTGAATAATCTCGCTCATTTTACTAACCTCAAAACACACTTTGGTTCGCCGAATGAACGGCATGGAACAGGTAAACATGACAAGGAGAATGAGTGTCAACCAAACACCACTGTTGAAAGCGTACCCAGGAATTAGTCCAAGCTTCAAAGTGGGTTCCATGTATCCATCAGAAGCCGATGGGTCAAACATAATGTCAAAATAGCCCAAGTGTTTTATGTTTTCGTAACTCTCATTCTCCTTGATTCCAAATTCTTTGCAAACAAAAAAATTTGTGATTAGATCTGGCAATTCCTTTGCATTTTTTGTATGTACATATTTTTTGTAAATTCTTACTTATATTAATCAAATGAGCTGTGACATGAACGCAAGTGAATAAAAACAACAGACATCCACAGAGTTGGTGAAAATACACATGGTGGTCCAGAGGAAAGAGTCTACCAATTCCGTAAGCTCTGAGTATTGTCAGACTATGACGGAGCATCCAAAAGAGTGTGATTGCTCCATTGAAGTTCAAGCATTGTCCTGTGTACGTGTACATTGCATTGTAGAGGAATTAATTTTACTTGCATTTATATTGAGGACAATATTATGAAATATACTTACCAGCCGATCTTGCAATAGCAAGATAAATTGTTTTGTCCGGATTATCTTCTCTGAATGAAATAAACCTTTGTGTAAACAATCCAATGTTGACCCCAAATATAATGAAAATCCAGCCAAAGTAAATAATGTAGTTTCGGATTTTGGCTAGCAGAAACGATACATTGAATGTAGACGTCTTTCTGGTACTAGTGCTTCCGGGCTCGGGTGGGATTAGCCAATTTCCAATGCTAGAATATAAGAAGGTAGTCCGTTTAACAATTTCACACGCATTCATTTCCATTCAGGATGGAAAACCAAGATATAGATGCATCCATGGCCATAGGTCAAAATGTTTAATGTTGTCGCAGAAGAAATACGAAGGAAATTGGATAAAGTGGGTTACTTTTATATCCACCCTCACCCTGTCCACGTATTTCATTTGAAAAATGATTACCTGATTGACATGTTTTTAAGTAAACCCGGATGTTGTTCCAATTGTCGTTTCAAAGACTCGAAGTCAATGGAACCTTCCTTATCTCTGTCTGCATCTTCAAACAATGCCACCGTCATTTTGGCTTATCATAAAACCAACAAGTAGGTTATTGTCAACAAAGTACATATGCTAATATTTTAAATAATGTGTGTATTATTTTTACTCACAAATTTCATCATCACTGAAAGTCAATTTACTCTCTCGCATACAAGCGATGAGAACATTCTCGAGTTCATTCACTTGAATCAACCCATCGTTGTTAATGTCATAAATGACGAATAAAAACTTTGAGAGTTTATCATCGTCACTCATACTTGCAAATGTGATGAGCGTATCAAGAAATTCTTGTTCAGAAATTGTTCCAGAATTGTCATGATCAAATATGTCAAAAACTCTGTCCGTGAAGAAACTCTGTAAAATTATTAAAACTACAATAAATAATACGATGTCAATCTTATATGTACGGGCTTTCTCATAACACCTTGCTGTACTAGCCAATTTGGATGAATTTGCATTTTTTAAAGAATTTAAAATGGAACCAAATGAAAGTATTTATGCAAACATTAAGATGCAGAAACTAAAACTAATGAACGGTCTAACGTTTACAGCTTAAAATTTACTGAGCGACACGCGACCTTATCATGGAAAATGGGTAATTGAATCCTGAAACCCGAATAAACCGTACACTTACCTCTTTCGATGGCAAAATTTTTGCAAGATCCTTTTTCCCTAACTCGGGAACACCAGCCTCGGATTTAAACGTCCGGAAGAGTCTCTTCAGATATTCTATATGGGCTTCTGAAAGATGGCTTCGCAACCTACAAAATTTTAGAACATTTATCAGAGTCATTTTTCGCTCGAATACCCTATACAGTAAAAGCTGTACCCGCGACCACCTGACTAAAATAATTTACCTTGGGCTCGTGATACGAGAGAAGAAATCCACCATGTCTGAAACTGTGACTGAAGTTCGTTGACATTCCAAATGGATCAGCGTAAATAACTTCTTTGTTAGAATCTAAATGTATGAGTTAAAACACAATGATTGTATGTGGGAAGCCAATATGTTTCAACCAAATTTCAATTCCGTATATGTCAACGTACCCCTGAAGTATTAAACAACTTTTGAAATCGAACAAGATTAACGCTTTCATCCTCGAACGAACCATAAGCAGCCACTTCAACAATTTCGACAAATTCTTTCTCTTTTTCCGAGTGTGTAAAATGCGAGTATAAAAAATTGATCCATTCCGACCGGTCAAGCTCTCCAATGTTAATGTAATCAAATAACTTGAACAAGATGCACAAAAATTCCTAGAGAGAAATAGTGTGAGAATTTATTGTAAATAGAAGTATTTAAATATGTTGGGAAATCATAACGTCTTATAATTTCAGATAATTGCAGGCATAAGATATTTCTCAAAATATTTTTCCAAATTACCAGTTATTTGTGAAATTAATTTGTAACTTTAGAACTTTGACAAATGTTACCTCCGTGTTGAAGAGCTTTTGAAAAACTTCAATCGTGAACGAGTCATTTGTCTTGGCCACAGAACGTTCTAGGATTTGTCGGAAGATCTGAAGGTTTTGTGATCGCTGACGATCATGAGCAAAGCTATCTCTGATTACAGGCCTTCGAACACCCGCACTTCCATCATTTTCATCTTCACGAATTTGTAAACATGTTTCCACCTTATAATTACTTGTTGAAGGGGAAGCCATCATTTTAAAACTTAGCACTAGTAAGTCTGAATCGAGCGCAGAATCAAAATTGGACTTTATAAAAACATCGTGCATGCAGAAACATAAAATATCCTGCAGAGTATGACAATTTTTCTGAGATAAATTGCACTGTTAGAATATGAAAAGTCCTAACCATGTTTTTATTAGTGAGCAAAGTTCAGACGATTGAACGGAGGAGTATTGATCACCTTGAGGCTCAACAATAACTGATCTTGATTTTATTCCTGTGCTATTTATTTTACTCGGTCACAAAATAATGACTTAGACGTAACGTTACTCATTTTCACGAGGTCTAGGTCTCCGGCGCCTGTTTGACACGGATTGACACAGGCTAATATGTATATGCCGGTAAAGAGTTGATAAATTTAATACAAATGGGATAAGGACTTCCGTCCTAAATTGAAGGACAGGATTAAAATGCTGACAATACAAAATACTCAAACACTTCGTAAGATATTTCTTAAGAAATTGTATGTAAAGCGTTTGGGCACTTGCAATACATTGTTTACCATTTACTTCTCTTGACTCCACTGCAGGTCAGAGGTTCCGAGTGGGTGCGTGGATTTAATTAATGTACACTCTTTCTTAATTATAAACAAGCCACCGCACCGGCTCACACTTCTTGTCCAGAGAAATGCTGACAATGCGTCTCTCGCTTCATTCTAGTATACATTTAAGTACCCAAAAGTGATCTCATTAATTTTCTCCTTGCTGTGACTACTTTTTATTACATTTTAGCTGACATTTATTTCTGTCGTATGTATTGTTAGGTACAAAACAATCATGTGGTAAATTTATTGTCTTCGTGAGGTACAAAATATACTTTTTCATTGGAAATTTTAAATAAATTAATCCAACCATTTATTAACATTGTCATTCCAACAATAGTATACAAGAATTTAGAACAAAAAGAAATAAGGTATGCATTATTCCTGCTGGGCTAACTTTATTTTACTTCAAATTATGAAGTAGTTATGAACCGCCCTGTACCAGATTAGTGATATCATCTTCCCTTGCGGTGAATTCGATCGCCCTTTGTTGTATCGCGTGTATGTATCCAGCCGTCTTTCCTAACATATTATATTATTGATCTCAATGCTTAACCCTCGCCCTACTTTATAAATCACCATTAACCTTCAATATACGAAATCTAGAAGTAGGTAAATTTAATGAATCGTTTATTTTTGAAAAGAGAAAACATCTGAATACAAAGGATGACAAATCATATATCTTATCTTTCAATTAAGACTTATTTCCGGAGAAGCGTATATTTTTATATAAAAATCTTAAGGTTTAATTATTTCATAAAGGGTTTCAATGAACATTACTTGTATTGAAAGAATTTGGTTTTGTATAGTAACATCAATATCTCCATTATACTTTTAATTTGTAATCCCCAGGTAGATGACACAAAAAATGTAAATGATAAGGCATAGAATAATATATCTTTGTGGTTGTATTGTAACTACCACTAAACTGACTAAATACATTCACAAAAGCTACCCGTGTATTTAAGTTGAACACATACATGTAGAAGTACCTAACTATAGGTCAGACATGACACGACGCAAGCAAACCAGAAATGTTGCATTAATTTAAAAAACTTCTTGTCTAAACTCAAATTGGAATTGGTCACACTGTTCTTTCAAATCTTTTGCAACCGCTGGTTGTCCACAGAAGAAAACAGTCACTCGTCCTTTCTTTTGTTTTTTGAGTTGTCTGAATATCTGAACAATCGCGTTAAATAAAAAAATCATTAAAATGATCCATAAATGTTTAACATTAGAAATTACCTTCTTCCAATTTGGCCGTCCTGATTTCGTTCTAGATTGTAACCCAGAAATTAAATCACGTTTCTCCTGCAAATTATAAGAGTCATACTGAGTATCCGATCAAGTTGACATTCTTTCATATTTCCTTAGTACCTTTTCATATACGAGGTCAAGGGCTAACTGAAGTAAAGAAGCCTTCATGTCATTCCGTTTCAAGGCCGAGGTGATGTACATGTGAAGGTCCAGAAATCGTTCCGTGTTAGCACCAAGCTCAGCCTGTTGTATTTCTAATTGAGACAGAATTTGAACGAACCATTCAAATGCTGTCTGATCTCGATTAATCCAAAAGAAATCCACCTTCAAATAATTATAAGAAAAAAATGGTCAGAAACTAGTCAAGGAAATCAGGTGGTTCCAAATCGTTTCTTACCTTCTTCAGCGCGTTTAATGATAACGGTCGTCCATTACAAAATGAATATTTACAAGAAGGACAATTTATCTTTGAGGAAACGTATCGGTGCATTATGGACAGAAGGATTGATGCGAATGGTGTGACTCCAATCCCAGTGGCAATCAAAACTGCATGTTCCGTATCAAATATATTGCTGGACGGTGCTCCAAATGGACCGTCAATGTAAACCTAATTATGTGAGATGACATAACCAAACAATATACCATGTGCGTAATTAGAAAAAAATTAGTCAAAATACCCGAATCGTATCCCCTATTAATTCATGGGTGGATTGATTCTGTGGAATTAATCCTAAAGCTGCTTCTCCTCCACCATCAGGAATCAAAATCAGACTTGTTGATTTGACACGCATTTGGTCAGCAGTGCTAGCGCTCTGTCTCAATTCAATTACGTCAGGTTTTGTTCGCATATATTTATAGGAATCTCGTCGAAGGGTTCCACAGGAGTGAGTCTTGCCAATTGAATTTTTGCCTTGGTGCTGATCCATTGCCACTACCATTGAATCTTTTTTCCTACAATTTAAATTGTAATTAGTATTCGTTTGTGTGTATTTGTGAATCTACTTTAGATGGTTTCCCCGCGTGCAACATTTTTGAGATGGGAAGTTTGTTCTATACCTGGGCGGCTTGGCTCCTACCGGCAGGGACATACTCTTCAGTTGCTTTTCATTTACTTCAGTAGTCTCCGGGTTATTTGGTAAACCTGTATTCATTAAAATTCATTTAAGAATTTGTGCTCGGTTGAAAAGGTAACGCACTGAATTGGCGTTCCGGCATTCTATTTGTGCGCGTCAGTTATCTATTGGCAATGGGAAGGTGTAAGAAGTTATGAACCACTTCATACTAGTATTGCCTCACCTGATGGACCTGGCTGCACAGAAAGCAAGGAATTCCTCAATTTTGTTTGTTGTTTTGTAAAAACTCTGTAAACCTCATTTGTCCATGAACCAACTCCACGAATGTGAACAGTGATCACATCTGTAAATTAAGAATTGTCGTCATTCAATATTTGATTCCCTGATTAAGATTGAGTATGAATTAACAACCATCTTCTGGTGCACTACTAATAGTAAACGGATGCCATTCAAAGCTAGAGATTTTAGGAATTTGAAGAAAGACATAATCGCCAGGCTTTGCTTTGAAATACGGTGGTCGCGGTATTACAAGCTTTGTCACTTGAGATGGTAACAGAACAGCCTCTTGGATACAAGTCTTTCCACCTCCCATATGCAATCGATGTAGTCTGTGAAGCTAAAAAATGCAGAATTTTTAATTCTTAGTTTTAGAAAACCTATACATCCCATCGCGCATTAAATATACAGTATGCATATATGCTAGAGCAGTATCACTTACCCTTTCCAAAAGAAAGATAACGCCTGGGCCCACAAACCATTTCCAAAAGTTGGGTGTATGAATAATTAAGAGAGGCCAAAAAATCCAATACATTAAATGTGTTGCATAGAAGAGCTAAAAAAATAATAGTTCACGTGATATTGCTTTAATCATTTTTGTAATAGAGAAGGAGTCAACACTATTTACCTCAAAAGACTTTTTCATTCGCCGAATGAATGGCATAGCACAGATAAACACGATGAGCAGAATGGCGGTCATCAAAATACCAGTGTTGAAAGCGTATCCAGGAATTAGCCCAAGCTTTAATGTTGGTTCCAAGTCCCCGTTTGTAGTTTTTGGATCAAATAAAATATCAGAGTATGTGTAATTTTTTGGGCTCAAAATACTCTCAGGCTGAATAATACCGAGCTCTGTGGAATGCATTAAAATTTGTAATTCAGTAATAATTTTTGACATGGTTTTTTTCTTCTTACGTATATTAATCATATGAGCTGTGACATGAATGCAAGTGAATAAACACAATAGGTATCCACAGAGTTGGTGAAAATACACATGGTGGTCAAGAGGAAAGAGTCTGCCAATTCCGTATGCTCGCAGTATTGTGAGACTATGACGAAGCATCCAAAATAGTAGCATCGCCCCATTGAAATTCAGACATTGTCCTGTGAAATAAAATTCGAATGATTCATTTATGTCATACCTTGGACAGGTCATTTTTGAACCACACTGTACGAATTCTGGTTGAGAGAGGTTAGTTTACCAGCGGATCTTGCAATAACGAGATAAATTGTTTTGTCTGGGTTATTTTCTCTGAATGAAATGAATCTCTGTGTAAACAATCCAATGTTGACTCCAAGTATTATCAGAATCCAACCAAAATAAATAATATAGTTTCTGAGTTTGGCCAGCAAATACGTCACGATGGATCGAGATGACATCCTTCTAGCACTTCGTCCTGGTTTTGGTGGAATCAGCCAATTCTCAATGCTGTATTCAAAAATATAATGTCAACAAATAGCAGCATGTTTGATATTGTGCTGGTGTGTGGGCTTGAATAATCGTTAAATTTACTGACTTACCTAATTGTCATATTCTTTAGTAGGCCTGGGTGTTGTTCTAATTGTCGTTTCAAGGAATCAAAGTCAATTGAACCCCTCTTGTCTATGTCAGCGTCTTCAAACAGTGCCACCGTCATTTTTGCTAATTATGGAATTTGAAATTCAATCAATTATTTAAAATTCTTCGACTGGTCGAATAATCTATAGGAAGTGCAATTTAGGTCTTATCTCTAAACTAGTGAATTTATTTTTGCTATATATTTTTACTTACATATTTCGTCATCACTGAAACTCAATTTACTCTCTCGCATACAAGCGATGAGAACATTCTCGAGTTCATTCACTTGAATCAACCCGTCGTTGTTTATGTCATATATGACAAACAAAAATGAGAGTTTGTGATCATCACTCGTCTTTGCAAATTTTATGAGGGTGTCAATAAACTCTTGCTCAGAAATTGTACCAGATTTGTCATGATCAAAAATGTCGAAGACTCGGTCAGTAAAGAAACTCTGTAAAGTTGTCAAAAATAATTACAAAATTAATACAAAGGAATATTTCTACATGCCTGACCGAGTTTTCTCACCTCTTTTGATGGTAAAATTTTTGCAAGGTCTTTCTTGCCCAATTCACTGGCACCTGCCTCCGATTGATATGAACGAAAGAGCTTTCTCAAATACTTTTCATGTTCTTCAGAGATATGACTCTGTAACCTTCAAAAATAAATAATATTTTGTCACATTCAAACACGACGGAAAATTCATAAGGAGTAAAATTACAACTTAAAAATTACCTTGGGCTTGTAATTCGAGCAAAGAAATCCACCATGTCTGAAACTGTAACTGAATTTTCTTTACATTCCAAGCAAACCAATTCAAATAATCTTTTCGCCAGTATCTGTGTTTTATTTTAATGAAAGTTAACAAATGAGGGAACGCAAGCTAACCATAGAAATTTGCAGATGACGAGAAGGACAACTTACCGCTGAAGTATTAAAAAGCGTATAGAATCTTTGATAATTAATGGTTTCTTCCTGGAAGGATCCACAAACAACAGCCTCAACCAACTCCACGAAATTCTCTTCTTTTTCAGAGTGTGTAAAGTGTGAATATAAAAAATCAATCCAGTCAGAACGGTCAAGCTCTTCATTATCATTATAGTCAAATAACTTGAACAAAGACGTCATGAAATCCTATGATGAAATTACGAAGACTGTTTATATTTAATTTCTTGAAAAACATTGTTTCTGTTGTTAAGTTTTTGAGGGTTGTAAACTAGCCTTACCTTCTTGTTGAAAAGTTCCCGAAAAATGTCCAGGTTGAATGAATTGTTTGTCACATTCGTCGACAAGCACCGTTCCAGGATTTTTCGTAGGTCTTGAAGATTTTTGGATCTTTGGTGATCATGGAACAAACTTTGTTTTCCCGTGCCCGTTGGAATACTTGCATTTTGGTCATTTTCATTTTCACTAATATTAACAAACCATTTGGTCGTATTTTCACTTTCTCCAGAACGCTGGTTTGCATTGTAATCATTTGGCAAAGTTTGAGGTCTACTAGATGTCATTTTGTGATCAGTTTTTAAGGTCAGTTTTCCCAGAGTTCTCTGAGATGTTATAAAAGTGGATCTAACCGGGAAATGGTAATGTAGTGGTATTTCCTATAGTTAAGTTTCTGTGCTTCCTGTGTCTCTGCTTGGACAGTGGTGTCCTCGAGATCAGTATTGTTGATGTACCGACAGCGACTATTTTTGAAATTCTTGGTACATTTGAATTGCTTTGCAAAAATGTAACTTTTATCTCTAGTTGACTTCCGGTGTCCGAGCCCTGTGACTACAGACAGGTTGGATTGATAAACGGAATAGACAAATATGATAAGGTTTCCGTTGAAAATCGAATACTTAAGATAAAAATTGTTTGTAATCCAAACAAATAATTCGTGCGAAAAAGTGCTAAATATTCCGACTCAAAATACACCTGCCCAGTCAGTCCTAACTGTTGTGATTTTATAGCTACCGTCTGCAGTTCAAAGGTAACGAGTGCGTGAGTCTCATGCAGATTTTAATTGTCAACTTTTATTACTTTCATCATTACAAGTTTAGCGTGGTGTCACATTGATTTATCACTATGTATTAGACATTTTTTTGCTCTCAGCCAGAAACGCTTGAATTATAATTTTGTTGGTTCTTTGTATCTCAAGGTGTCTATCCGATGGGATCAATTATCTACTAGATACGCAAGTTCAATCCTTATCTGAAAACCACCAATTAGTATTTAGCTCAATCGGTGAATTAAATTAAAGTCGTACTGAA
>JAQIXO010001185.1:0-13482 GCA_034700305.1 Protaphorura armata
CTGATCTGACCAACATCAGATAAGATAAGATATCAGATCAGATATTCAATTATCTTATCTGAGCGGAGCCTTAGTTCCTCATTTCATTTTTTAAAAATTTAAAAAATTCAATACTGACAAATCGTATCAATATTAAGCATGTAATATGAAGAATGAAGATGAATAAATTATAACGACAATTACAAATAGTTTTAGTAGATTATTGGCATTAACTCATTAATCTCACAACAAAAGCGATCAGTCTGATATTGGAGTGTCCAAAATTGGATTCATCTCAAAGTTGGTTCCACGAGCTAACAGCTAAGTCTTTATACATTGACTTGATTTCCTGTGGCCATCACATAAGGTCGACACTTTTCACGGACATGTGGTCATAGCTAAAATTAAAAATGTGAATTTTAGAACTAATTGTAGCAATGTAATTTATATTAATCAGAATTAGCTGACTTCTATAACTTCTTCTGACTTGGACCAAGAAGTAAATTCTGAGCGATGAGAAATCGGTTTAAGTGCAGGAAACTCGTCGTGGTGTGAAATGTTAGGAATATTATTTGGTGGTTCCACCGAAATCAATTCAATTTTGTCGCCTGAGATCAGACAATCAGGTTCCCCGACTTCTCCAGCATTATTCGGCATACTCTTTTGTTTTTGATTATACAGATAGAGAACTACTCGAAAGACTATCTTGGTTGGCAATTCCCATAGTCATAGGAGAAAAGATACACCATCTAGACCAGAAGATATAATGCTTAGCATAGGCCCAGGTTTCTGAGATGGGGGTGAAGGAAACAGTTTGATCGGGAGAGGTCATTGACCTGGCAACCATTCAAATTTCGCCTATTCTGTCTTACGGTGAGCTCCAAAATTATTGAAATTTCGGATTTCCAATAGCAACATCTGTTGAAATCAATAAATTGCGGCATAATTTTGATTCGAGGTCAGTCCATCCTTGAAGATGTCTGCCTTAATTCAATTGGTTGCTAATGGCTAAAGTCAAAATTGTCATAATTGTTTCCTTCACCCCCGTCTCAGGAATGGATCAATCAAAAATGGGTATTTCTAGTCTAGTAGGTGCATTTCCTCTCCTATGTCTATGGCAATTCCTAGTTTGTTTAGAAAAAGAATCCGCAAGTTTTCCATTGTGAGGGAATAAAATTCCAGTGTGTCAATTTCATTTTCTCCTTGACATATAATACTTTCTTTAAAGTAAAGAGTGAAAATGTCTAACCGAATCAAAGGAAATATAGTTTAAAAAATATCTGACGAGTTTCTAGAATTCTAGTCGAACAACTGATTTCAATCTTTAACTGCGTGTAAATATTTAAAGACAAAAATTCAAACTATCTGACGGATACAATTTATTTTAAATCAAATTTTGATATAGAATTTAGGGATATCAATATTTTTGGATCTTACATACTTTCTAAAACCAAATTATGATTCTGGGAGAGTTCAGCTTGAATCAGTTGACTCTGAATTAAACTATCCATGATTTACAATTAGGGCACTAAATTTAATTATAAAATCCGTTAATTCTTGCAAAAGTAAAAGGATTGATTACAATGTACCTGTACAGTCAAATGCACTGAATTGAGTTTCGGACCTTAAGGATAAACATATTTGATTCACATCTCTCTTATAAAGGAATTTGGGTGAATCCTGAACTTAATTCATTCCGTCGGCCGAAGCACATGGTAAACGGCATTCCCTCATCCCCATAACTGATACTTGTGTTTGCAAAAGATGAAATTGCAACTCTATGCCCATTCGGTATATTTTGCACTACGCGATACTCGGAATGTGGTAAGTGTCAATTGAGACCGCAATGCAGTTTCGGTTACGTTTCACACACTCATTCGTATTATTATGTTGTTTTTATCTACGTTTCTCACCCTTTGTTCTATATCCGTATTCTGAACTTTTGTCCATTGCACGATAAGCTGTGTGGATAGCCAAACGTTCAATATACTAAACTTAAACTTAATGTTTAATACGACGTGTAATGTAACAGAATTGATGAACGTATAAGAATTCATTTCGGCAAACTTATCATGCCCATCTGTATTTAAAATTACAGTTTCCACTTACGATTGTGAAGGTCAGATTTTAAATACTTGATGAGGTTTAAGTGTTAGGAGTACTAGACATCTGAGAAATTCTGAAGAAAATTAATGACTCATTTTCTCACGGATTTCGTACTAGTCGTGGACTAAAAATCAACCGAACTAATTAAGGATCACCCTATAAATTCGATTTCGAAATAGTCCAATGCACAAGAATTAAGTGGAGTATTGCAATAGGTCATACCAATTCAAATTAATCTGGGGAAACACTCATTCAACGATCCGACCTTAAAAATTCCAACAATCACAAGCTTTCAATTCATACAAAGCTTCATAAACAGAGGAGCAATAGTTTTCGGAAATTCGAAGAAGGCTTCACAATACCATGCAAATTATACCTAATGGACTTTTTGCAATTACAATGGAAATATTAAAATGTTTACTCGGCGTGCATCATCGAACATTACCTGATGAACTATTGGATACCGTCGTTGGAAGTTTAGTCATTGGTTGTTCGATTGCAATTGCAAGTAGCAAATAAGTTTGAGCTCTTATAATTGAGTTGGTAATTAATGAAGTATGTGAATCATTGCCTATGTTATCCAAATTATTTTATTTTAAATACCCATCTACATATGGCGGAGTGTAACGGGTATTGGCATTATTGGCAATATATGTGAACTATATATATATATGTCACACTCGCACATAATTTAATAAACTGACATCGACATGACGAACGTGTAACTACAGGTCACAGTAGGCACGATAACAGTAATGAATTTGTGTTACAGAATATTTTGCAGAGGTGGAGACGTGATTGATCCCAGTCTAGTAAAATTAGTAGGGAAAATTATATACTGTAAATGACCCATTAAGCGCTACTGATCTCGGTTACAAACGACAAACTCGGAACCCAGAATTTAAATAAATCCCGGCGATATTTTTATTTTTTCAAACTAATTCGGTAAACCATCCTATAGAATCGAGATACTTGAGTACGCATTAGACCGCACGTCGCCTATATTAAAAAAATCATTTTATTACAACAAATTTATGCTACTAGGTAAGTTCTTTTCGGTTTCTCATTCTACTCTTGTAATAAACGAATTTCACAGTAGACACGATAAAATATCAAAATGAATTTGTCTTACAGAATGTTTTGCAGTAGCAATGACGTTCCTTGATACAGAGATAGAGGCTGAGATGGCATTGACCGTAGTGACGTATAAGAATTCAAATGCAAAAGTTATGTTTTTAAACACACATTAAGCGCCCAGACGTCGAATAGAAATGACAAACTGGAGACCCAGAATTTAAATAAGTCCCGGCGATATTAATTCGATAAATCACCCTATAGAAATCGGGATGCTCTAGTACGTAGTATACAGTACATCACGTCGGTTAAATTAAAAAGAAAATCGTTTTCTTCTAACACGTCTATCCTTAGGTAATCACTTTTCTCCGTATACTTTCCAATACTGCACGCATTAACTGACATTCGTAGTATCAGATGGTCGACCAAGATGTCAATGTCAGCGCAGCGTATTTTTATCCTCTTTACAAGGTCGGGGAATCGAACTGTACTTTATCGTAGCGGCACGGCAGTCGCTTTATTGTGCGACGACCTCGCATGAATTCTGAAAACTATAAACCTCCCTTAAATGCATTCCGCATTCGTACAAAACCCCATCACGGCCACGGGTGAAATGAAAATGACCCACACAAATGTGTAAGTTTTTCTAGTCTGAATATATTTCGTCGAATGGTCATGAAAAGAAAAGTCGAGTGATTATAAATTAACCGCACAGATGTTTGGATAGTCTTTTTAAGTCAGCTATGAGTGATTTTGATTTGATTTGATTCTTTATTAGTGTGATAATCCAAAGCATTCAAAGATACAAGTATGCAAATTGATTGTCTTAACATGGAAACACAGTAATTGCTTAACTAATTAATAGTAGATCCAAATAATTTGTGCTTTGGTTTGGCTAATGGGTCATTAATGGTTTCCCTTTCCACTGAAACCACCAGTAAACATTAATTTCCCCCTCATCTTTGTTGCTTGTAGTTGTAGCATATGAGCATAAATATCACACGTGGTTTGTTTTATTTCGTTGGGCAGAGTTTTATTCTCTACTATACTACATACAGCGAAAGTGTGAAATGGATCTCCATGAGTCTCTAGCATTCATGATTCACAAGACTTTTGGTTTTAAAACCATTTGCTTTGATAAATCAAAGGAATACAGCACTGGAATTTATTCGCGTACATACGTCGAGACTCTGTGGATTTTTAGGGAGCCAAATTTTATAGCCCCTTGTAACACCAGCATCTCAGATTTATTTTAATCCCTCGACAATTTAAGTAAACCCAATCGCTAGTAAGTTTTTGAATTTTCCACACTAGTGTCCTTGACTCGTCATTTGTAATTTTCTACATTTTGGAATTTCAGCGAGTTTTCTGGAATAATGCATGCACTCACTTATCACATTTGTTCTGTACTAATCCTAATCCTTATTAAATAAATCCATCGGTGTATTTCAGGCAGAACTGTGTTTCTTTCTGAAATACGTTACACAAATTGTATGTCTTTCAAAGAATGGAGTATTAAAAATAGGTATTAAAAAATAGAACATGCAGACTTCTGACCCTGGCCAAGTATTTCTTCACAGCAGGTTTTTAAAATTAAAACTGACATTTACTGAGTGAGATAACTACACTGACTGACTGCCTAATTCGTTTCTGTGTGCATCATAACATATATAGTTCAAAGTAAAAGAAATTCACAGAAATTGTAGTAAATTCAAAATTGTATTCACAAAGAAGACATGGGTGTCAGAAATATAATAAATATTTTTAAAATTCCATTACTTAACGTTGGAGACGATATTAGTGTGATCAAAGCCTTCTTCCAAGTATTCTACCCAGTTGTCCCATTCAATTTGTCTGGCACAAGATTTGTTCAAGATTTGAAGGAGTTCAAATAGAAATCCTTGAATGCATTTTTCCCTTTCGAATTTACTTTAAATTTCTGTAATTTTCGTACATTGACTACAAGCATTTTGATATTCAAATGTACGAGCATATTCAACAAACCTGTCTATTCGAGTTGCATAGCACGATTTATTGTAAAATCGATCAACGGAGTAAATTTACGAATTATTAATAAAACTACAAAAACCCATCGAGTCATACAATGTAGAATTCATTTTGAAGTATAATTTGCCGCATTGCACGTGTCAAAATTTATGGACTATACACTATACAAAAGCACACATGGTACCTTTTTGTAATATCGTATTATTATATTAATTATTTTAAAATGAAATAACGGAGTCGAAGAGTCTGTACGCGCGTAAATAATAAAATTACAGGCATAGTTGTACAATTCGTGTCCATTTTCTGTGGAGATTTTTTCGTAGTGCACTGTACTTATTGTGTTTGCTTCCTTATTCGCTGCATTATTTCTTGGAAGTTTATGAAACACAAAATATTTATCATTGTTGTCTAAACCATTTTTCTGAATTTCGTGGCGTCTAGCATTCCATATACTGAAATTACCAACTCTTCCGCGACCTTGTTTGTAGTGTCATTATGAATTTCTCTTATAGGTCATTAAGGATCAGATGTCAGGGTCACACGGACTCTCGAATAACTTTTGATATACTGGGTATTATAATGTATTCGTCTTATTTCTATATATTGGTTAGAATTTATTAATTTTCCCTTCATCCTTGTAGCAGAAGACTGAGCTTATTGTTAGATTTCTAACATAAAGAAACTTTTCCTTAGAAACTTCTGCCACCGAACACCGCACCGTGTGTGGAATATTGAAATATCCAGAGCTGCTTTTGTATTTTGTCACGGCTCCGTGAAGTCGCGCACTGAAAATAAAAAAGATGGTAAAACTGCATGATTTTAACAGTTGATTTTGACCTGCTCTTTTCGAAAAGAGTTTAAAGCATATGGCATCGCATGTCCCAGGTTTGCTTTGATAAATCAAAGAAATAGAGCAAAGGAATTTACTCGGCTTCATTTCATACGTCGAGACAGTGAGATTAATAAAATTTAGGAACCCATATTTTATATCCTTTCGTAACAGCTCATACGTTACAGAAATTGCATGTCATTGTCATCCAAAGAATAGAACACGGTATTAAAAAATAGAACATGTATACTTCCGAGTTCTGAGTAGGGTTGCCGCGGATATCCGCGCGATTTTTACACGGATAGCGGATATCCGCTATCCGCAATTTTGGATTGGCATCCGCCGCGGATACGCGGATACTAAAAACTATGTCGAGTGACGTGTCTATTTAAAGGTAATCGTGAGCAGAATTCAAAAATGCGCATTGCATGACATCCAGAGCATGTTCTAAGTTTTCAATATCATTAAAAGCTTTATTATATGCTATCCGTAGTAGAAAGTAGTGCTTGTTAAATCTGCAGCATTCGTAATGGTTTGTAGAAAAATCATTTACGTAACTGATCGCTAGAGTTAATTTAAGAAAACATGAGAAATACATTTTCAATTCACATTCAAATGTTCGCAATTTACAAATTTAGGGGTTACACAAGATGCACTATTGACTTCGCTTTCAATTCTCTGTGATATGTAAGAATCTCGGTCTGGCTTTGGGTATATCACAAGTGAGCCGTTTAGAATTTAGAAACCACTTCTTATTAGAACCCCCTAGCGTTGGGCTTGAATACAAGCGCAGATAAAACGTACGAGTATCATCTATATAATTTACCGGAATTCATTCATTACAACCTGGGTCGAATCCGGGCCTCGAGTCATTTTGAAATAGAACCTTGGGGTTCTAATCTTTCATTTAAGGTAGTTCGGCTTGTTAGCAATACATACAATACCTAGCATACAAAATGTGGCCCGCTTCCAGGAGCACAGCAGCAGGCAAACTGGAAAGTTCTATCCTATAATTTTATGTAGTAAAACTGATATAAGTGTAAGGCACGACCTGAACCAAGATTTCTGTTGGTAATTTAATTTCTGTACCTACAGCATAGGTATTTTTCGTACTTTCCTTCCGAAAAAAGGTTGTATTCGAAGCATGGATCCGGAAAAGTTGCTACAAAATAATTTAAATAATTCGGATTTTCATAAATCTGATCAAATTTACCACAATGTTCTGAAGGCTGATGGATGTGTAATTGGTGCCAATGTGTCATTGACCTATTCTTCTAGGCAATAACGACATAAAAGGTGGACTAGAACGTTCGGAGTAGCAGCTATTGCGTTTTGACTGTCAGAATGTACATTCCCAGACCAATAGCTTTTTAAAGACACCCCACATGACACAGTTTTTACTATCCGCGCGGATATCCGCGCGGATAATCCGTATCCGCTCAATTGGTATCCGCGACTATCCGTATCCGCATTATCTGCGCAAATCGGATAATTCTCATGGGATTTTGGCTGTGTTGTTATGCTTCAACTGTAGCACATCTTGGGAGTGGATATTTTCTAGGGATGGAGATGGCAAATGCTATAAATTACTGGAGACAATTGAAAACAGGTAGGTACAGTAATCAAGTTCCCCTTAAGTTACAGTACATGCTTAAATGTAGTGTGAGTGTGAATTGAAATATTATGACACCTAAAAATAACAATTTTTAGAAAAACTCTAGTGCTGCATTGTCCGTTCAAGAGAATCGAATCAAACTCTCCAAGATTTTAATTCTAATAAAATCCAAGAATGTAAATCTTGAAAAATTCAACACCAGTTGAACTGATCCAAGAATTTTAATGAACTTTCATTTTTACAATTTATTACATTGAACTTCTATATGTAGTTGTTGTACACGCTAAAATTCATAAATTATTCGACCTTCCTACCTCGTCATATCTAGCATATAATACGATTTATTGTGAAATTAAACAACGGAGTCAATATGTGCATTATTAAGAAAACCAAAAGAAAACACTGGCCTCTCATTGTAATTTTCTTTGTAGAATGCGAATATACTTTGGAATGTCTTTGTCGCATCGCTCATGTCAAAATTTATGAACTTCAGACACTGTCACCTTTTCTGTGAATTTTGGATGTCGTACCACCAACACACAATGTCGATTTAATGTGTGCATTTTTTAGATGAAGTTTAGAAGAAGCGAGAATGTTTAATTACGACATGTAATATATCATAATTGATGAACTTCTAAGAATTAATTTCTGCAAACTTATCTACCAAACTCTATTTAAAATTATAGTTCGTATATGAGACTGTGAACATTAGATTAGAAATGTTTGAAAGGGTTTTGCACTACACACTTAGTTTGAGGCTAGAGTAGGTGAACTATTTATTGGTAACATAAGAGTATAAATGGAGGGTACAATTAGCGTTATTTAAGGATTAGACGAACACATTTTCTCGTGGTTTTACAGGGAGTAGAAAACAACTTAACTGATTAAGAATCACCATATAAATCTGATTTCGACATAATCCATTGCATAAGAATTAAGTGGAGTATTGGCAATAGCCCATACGTCCCACTTTTTTTTACGAATTCGAGTTTATCTGAGGAAGTACTCATCCGACAATTTTTCGATTGCAAGACGTACATGTTAGAACGCGATATACGGTCTGCTCTGCACGGTACCTCCCATTTTCCTGTTCTTCAGAGTACATTAAAAAATCCCTTATTCGAATTCTTCGTTAAATTTTGAGTTTAATTGACTACAGCACGATGGACGTATTAGCATAAGAAAATGCATGAGTAATTAATTAAGTCGCTCCTTCAACACCGGCCAGGACAAAACGATTGTTGGGTGTACTGAGCGATTGTTCCACTTCTTGCCACTCTCTCTCTCTGATCGTGCGTTCCGTATGTTCCAAATATATCTTTGGTTTCTGAACACTCACTGTTTCTATGTCTAGACCAACTTTGTAATTAATTGGAAATAAATTAAAATCTTAGCTAGGCGTGCATCATTAACTACTGAACTATTGGATACCGTAAGGAAAAGAGGATATAGTAAGGAAAAATTCAACAATTATATATGTACTGTCATTGACCCACTAAGCACCCAGATGTCTAGTACAAATGATTAACTCGAGTGGAGACCCAGCATTACAATGAATCCCGGTGATATTATTTTTTCAAAAGTAATTCGACAAATCATACTGCGGAAATCGGGTTGCTCTAGTACGTAGTATAGTATACATCACGTCGGTTAAATTAAAAACATTCATTCTTATAGCAAAATTATGTCCCCGGTTCTTAATTCTTGTCGCATTGGATATTTCTGTAATGGACGAATTAATGGATATTAGCCGTACGAAATGGTCAACCAAGATAGCAGCGCAGCGAATGTCTCATTAGGAAACCTGTAGACAACACCCATCTGGACTAGGAACGAAGGTAACTCAGACAGACCACGTCATATAAAACCTTCTTTGGCCGTGGAGTTGAACCTTACTTAAACGAAGACGCAGAGACAGACCTGTAGCTACGACGACCTTAAATTCTTCTGAATACTATGAAACTTGAATTTTCCTTCAAAAGTATTGTCGACAGAACAATCAAAAAAGTTTCAGAAACACTGAAAACGTTTGACCTTAGACTCGGGTGTCAGAAGAAATGTACTAACCCCAGGCTGACCGCTGACCGTGGAGCTGTGAGTGCTTTGGCTAATGGGTATTTCCCTTTTCCACAGAAAGCTCCAGTAAAGTCATCAAAATCTATAGCCCAAATCAAGGCTCCTAGCTCCTGTCAAACCTCGCTCTTTCACAAAATCTGCCTTGAGCCCAAGGATTGCCTCATCATTAAAAGAAGCCCATTGATCTCCCTTGAATCCGCGTGGTCCAACATTATCAATATTCCTGTACGTCCAACCAGTAAAATGTTCTTGAAAATGTTTAACCTAATGAAAGTAAATATAGTTTAAGAAATATCTGATGAGTTTCTAGAATTGTAGTCCAACAACTGAACATTGAAATCTATAACTGTGATTGAATGCTTAAAGGCAAAAATTCAAACTATCGGACGGAATGTAATTATTTTAAATCTTTTGATATAAAATCTAGGGATTTTAATATTTTTGGATCTTACATACCTTCTAAAACCCAAATATGACTCTGGGAGAGTCCAGCTTGAATCAGTTGACTCTGAATTAAACTGTCCATGATTTACAATGAGGGCTGTAAATTTAATTTATGAAATCCGTTAATTTCTGCAAAAGTAAAAGGATTGATTACAATGTGCTTGTACAGTCAACTGCACTGAATTGAGTTTCGGACCTTAATGATAAACATATTTGATTCACATCTCTCACATTTTGTTCTGTTTTCCGTACTCTGAACTTTTGTCCATTGCAGGATATGCGTTGTGTGCATAGCCAAACGTTCAGCATAAAAGGTTAAGCTATACTTAATGTTTAATTACTACATGTAATGTACCAGAATTGATGAATTATAAGAATTCATTTTGGCAAACTTAGCATGCCCAGCTGTATTTAAAATTACAGTTCGCAAGAACGATTGTGAATGTTATATTTTAAATACTTGATGAGGATTAAGTGTAAGGAGTGGGCATCTGAGAAATTTTGAAGAAAATTAAAGACTCACGGTTTTCATACTAGTCATTGTAAAATCAATTGACTGAACTAATTAAGAATCACCCTATAAATTCTATTTCGACATAGTACAATGCACAAGAATAAAGTGGAGTATTGCAATAGGCCTTCTTATTTTTACCAATTCAATTCGAATTAACACTCATTCAACGATCCAACCTTAAGAATTCCAACAAATTCAGGTTCAACTCAAAATTTGAGACGTGTAATAGCAATTACAAAATTTCAATTCATACAAAACTTTATAAGCAGAGGAACAATGATTTCCGAATTTCGAAAACTAGACCAACAACAGCAACTTTTCCAACTTTGTGCAATTGAAATGGAAATATTAAAATCTTAACTCGGCGTGCATCATTTTACATTACCTAATGAACTATAGAACTATTGGATATCGATATCGTTGTTGGAAGTTTAGTCCTTGGTTGATCAATTGCAATTGCAACAGACAAATAAATTCGAGCTCTTATAATTGAGCTGATAATTAATAAAATGTGTGAACCATTGGCTATGGATGGTTGTAGACCTATGGCTAAATAATGGAGAAACAGATATATAACTTACTTTTACGAATTTCATATTTGTGTAGGACAGAAACAACCTTGTCTGCTTCCTCTGGGGTGTAGAATCGTACATATCCATATCCACGGTTGATTCCGCTGAAGTTCATTAGGATCCGAATTTCATAGATTTTTCCGACCTACTCAAAAATGCGAGCCAATTCCATTTCGAAGACGTTGTTTGGGATGTTTCCTACAAAAACCTCATTCCCTGTCAATGCCATATTTATTAATTTAATATATTATGGCTGAGATTAATTGGTATGGCCACCTTGGGCAGGTTCGATATTAATTTCATACCTTTGGGAGGTGGAGGTCCGACATAGTGAGTCGGTGGTCCATAGCGACGTTGGCCATTGATCTGGTCGACCCTCATGTGTGGGTTTCGCATTTGCATAATCAGGTCAGCATAAGGAGGACATAAATACTATTACGATACCCTGGACTTTAGATTGTATAGACTGATAGGGTGACAGACATTGTATTCCGACAATTACAAGAGTCAGAATTAATTTTGTACACTTCAATTTGGAAACAATTTTATAATAATTGTATGTGGAACATGAAATGTAGAACAAGGAAACACAAAGTCAATTTGAAACGTGTGCTTAAGTCCATCCATACGAATTTGCGGAGTGATGAATTCCCGTGTACGCAACAGAAACAGAACACGAGGAAAAATGTACAAAAACAAACTTTCCAGCTCCAGCACAGTACTACTTACTGTGTTTGATTTTGTGTAATAGTGAAATTGGAACATTCATTTTTAGCTTTGCAAAATTGTATTTACATGAAACCAGGGCTCCGAATCATGTTAATTTTATGATTTCAAAGTAATGAGGCAACGAGAGTATGCGAATATTTAATTCGTTACAACATCCGAGTTATAAAAATAATTATAATTTTTAATTTTATGAGGCAGTAGTTAGTTGTCAACCTTTAGTTCGATTCGAACATAAGTCGTGTGAAGATGGCGAATGAGGAAGGACAAGAATGGAAAGACGCGTCACTTCATCAATTAGCAGATTGGAAGAATGAATACTTCCAGGTAATTTAATTCATAGATGAATTCTTTGGGATGGCTATCACTTAATGTCATATCTGTACCGTGTGCGAAATCTACGACTCAGTTATGTAAGAAAGTTTCTTGCTTTTTAATCAAAACCCCTTTGTTTTTAGAAATATGAACTCATTGCAAGAGACCCAGATGGGATCAGAGCCCAAGATTTAAATTCAAGTTTGACTTTGGGTCCTCGAGGCCCAATCCTTTTGTCAGATGTTGAGTTGGTGAAAAGATTTCAAGGTCTCCTCCGCAAAAATTTACCAGTTCGAGTTATGTGCAAAAAAGGAACGGGTGAGGAATTTTGATTGAATTTTATCTCTGAAGAATGAATGAACTCACGAGAAAATGGGCAACAATAAGGTCCATTTCTAACACGTTTCAACCCATGCGATGAAATGAAATGAACTGAATCAGAGGTCCTAAATTCTCTGAGTGAGTGAATAGTGCATAGTTCATATAATAATATTAGAAAAAATCTCCCCTGATTAATATTCTCAGCTCACAATCACAATACAGCATTTTGGTCGGTCAGGTACAGCACAGAGGTGAAAAATATTTATTTAATTTATGGTAAAATGACCACAACCGTGTCCTAAGTGTCTTTACAGGGTTGAAGCCATCAACCGAGCCTAATCATTCAGTTCAGACAAAATGGATTGATATTATTACATTAATTAATCACATCGCCAAATAAATTTTTTTGCGCTGGAATGTACATTGCCATCTGATGTTTAAAATAAAATCTCTGTTAGAATTTTTTACTTGATAGGTTCTATGTACCATAAGGCTTCTGTTTTTGACGACCATAAAATATTGGCGTAGAAAAACGAAAAGGAAAATTGTTTGTGTTTTTTAAATCCAAAAGAGTCCAACGGACAATTTTATAACTTTCTATAATTTTCAAAGGTGTGTATGGACATTTTGAAGTAACGAAGGACATAACGAAGATATGTGGAGCAGACATTTTCAAACAAGTTGGTCAAAAGACAGACGTTTTTGTTCGATTTGGACCAGGCGGTAATATAAATGAGAGTCCTGATGGTCTTCGAGGTCTTTACACTGGGTCAATCAAACATTACACGAAGGAAGGAAATTGGGATCTCTTGTGCAGTCAACTTCCAGTATTCCTCGTCAGAGATCCATTTCTTTTCATGTCCGCTAAGAAATGCAGGATAAATCCGGCGACGAATTTACTGGT
>JAQIXO010001186.1:0-13480 GCA_034700305.1 Protaphorura armata
CCAACATTCCCTCATAGGGTGTTCAATTTATCTAATTTTTTCTCGTATATGTTCTTGAACATATCTTGATAGTAAGTGCAAAGACTAAGGCGTTGAGCGCATTTATTGAGTGAAGTCGATATTGAATGAATTATTTACAATTATACCATTACATAACGAACAGGTCAATCATTCCTGTAGCGCGATAAGATTAGAGGGATTCACACCTAAGGAATTTCTTCTCCATAAACTGCACTACGACGGAATGTACATGTATACTAATATTAGCAACTTGAAATTGGATTACACTATTATTGAAAGCATAGGATTTTTACTTGTGCCGCCTCTGTACGCATACACTAGTAACAAAAATATGAATATATATCACGTCGTCATTTCATGCAATGTGTAAGTAAATGGAAGTGACAGTATTGTGTAAAATACAAATGACAATTTTTTTGAATTGCTCGAAAATTGTCAGAAATGTATAATTTTTCATACTATGATTGATTTAATATTGATGTTCATAATTCCATGCATACGCAGCAAATTCTACTCCACTGTACTAGTCAATATGTCAACATGATATTGACATACTTTTGCAAGACAAACTCAGAATGCAATAATCATTTAACCACAAACCTAGATTGACACTTGAATGCACTGTTCTCGCATGCAAAGGCATAACAGTAATGCACTGTCGATGTGAATATATGTCGTACGGGTCCTTCACTAGAGAGTGAGAGCAAATTCTAAACATCGTGGCTTAATTGTGACTTATGGCAGATGCGTATCGACATATGACTTATAAATGTAAGTACGTGTATAACTTTCTAAACTTTATTTAAAAAAATTATAATGAGTTAAGCATGTGATTATTAGATTTCAATATTCGTAATCACTACAATATATTCTATTGACAGAATTAAGTAATAAGAAGTAATTAAAGATTAATTACTGTAGCATAATCCAATAAATTCCTTGTACTTCATCGGCCGATTTAGTCGACCGTAACAAAGCAATTTATTTTCAATTTATATTTCTAGCATTGTGCAGTGCCCTCCAAAGCTTTAGCTTCGATTTCCACTTCCTCCAATTCTTTCTTTGTCGTCTCTGACAACTTTTTGAAAACCAATTCCTCTTCTGAACTCAATTTACCTTGACTCTCTTCCATCAACCTGACTATTTTGTCCATTTCGTGAAGGACCGTGAGGACATTGGGCAAGAGGTTCAATGACCCTCCTCCACTTCCTAACCCACCACCACTACTCGAATGACGAATGATGTACATTTTTATGAATCTCCAATGACGAGTACGAAATTGACGGACTTGGTCCAAAATCTGAAGGAAGATTAGTGGATTGGTCTGAATTCCAAAATTCCTCGTCCCCAAAGATTTACTTTTCATTTCTGCCCATTCCAAAAATTGTTGATGCAAAATTGGGCGGTAAGATCGGAAACCTTGCAGGGTTTTCTTGAGCTCGCTTTCGGGCATGGCAGGTGTGAGTTCCAAGATGGCGTCCATCAGTGGTATCATTGAATCCGCTGCAGCACTTACTCCTCGATACGATCTCACCGTTTCTTCATCATTTTCAAAAACTAACCCATTGGGAAATAACTTGTGGTCGGTCGTCCCATTTATAAAATTTCGAATGAATTTAAAATCTGCATGGTGACTCTGGGTCCACATTCTTCCCAAGGCGGCGTAAATTAACTTCATAGTCTCCAGAAGATTTCTCATTGCATCTGCGCAGCCATGGTTGTCATTCTCTTCAACAGCGGTTAAATAAGCCCGGGAAAATTTAACGAGGGACGCAGAATGTGCATTGACTCCAACAGTGACCAACACAAAACCACGTTCACTTCTTGAACCGGTGAACGATCGAATGACGTCTAGATTTTCAATCTCCATCCCACCATCTTGGTCCTTCTTTTTCCAATTGTACAGAATATAAGAATGTGCGTAGTCTAAGAAGGGTCTGATCCCCAATTTCACGCCAAGGTTTGTTAAAGGCACTGACAAATTTTTTGGAAGTACACTTCGTGGCGGCAAACCCGAATCATTATGACATGGTTCAAAAATGTATGCACTTGCAAGAAAACTGTAGTCACGGAATAGAGCTGTGATTATTTTGATATCAGTTTCGTCACTAACGACTAACAATGGGAAAGATTTCAATGTATCTCCCAAGAGTCCTTTCCCAAGAAGTCCGGGTTCTCCGTTTGCCAATTTAATTGGCATTTTATTCAGGATATTTTCCAACTCCACGTATTTGGGCGGCAGAGTGTCCAAAGGTATGTGAGTTGGAAGGAATCCATTATGTTCAAGAATTTGGAATGCGGTCTCGTCCATCTCAGAAAATATGGAATAATATAATTTTATCGTGTAATGAAATGGAATTTGGATTTCAGTCAGTGACTGACGACCAAGGTTAGAATAAATCTCGTGTATACTCGTCTAGAGTTGAGTTTTATGTAAATAACTAATCGTAAGTTTACTGGTTACATAATGTACATATTTACACGCTACCTAATTGTAAAGTTCAACATCTCTAGATAAGGAGTGCACAGACAAGAGGGCAAATTCTATTGGAACGTACATAGACATTGAAATCATTTATTGAGTGGAAGAGAAATTGAATGAATTACGCTACCACATACATGCATACGTATGCATGCATATGACTCTTTATGTTCAGTACCATACACATAAGTACACATACTACTATAACACTTCCAGTCCTCTTCACGTCAGCGGATGAATCTAATTATTTATGACTTGGTGACATAACGTGATAAGATCAGTCGTATAACATGTTAAATTGGATTCGTATTAATTGACACATCATATAGCGAATTTTGCTACAAACACTGTGCTTCTTCAACTCGAGAAATACATCCACGTTGCAACTTTTTATACTATTGATTGAGGCTTTTCAGGATCTAAAAATACTTTGTTTTGCCTTTCTACAATTCCAGCGAATGACGACAAGGACAAGGAGGAGGACAATGTTACATTCCACTTCTTGTATTATTTAAGTCTCTTACACTCTAAATTATTCTCACTTTTAAATTCTCGCCTTTGTGTCTTTTCAAAAATCATCCTTATTATTCCGTACCTCCTCTGCAATATGCATAAGCTTTGCAAGGAATTAACAAGAAAGGGGTGGGTGTAGGATCTATGGGATGACATAGAAGGTAGAATAAATATTGAGGCTTTTAGGATATGGTATTCAATATACATTCACGTCATGATCAGTATGATGGGTTTTGTCGTGCACACCATTATTTAAAATACAAAGAAACATATGTACTATACCATATAACACAGCTTTAATAAATTCCCTCGGACTTCCTTGTCTGCATGATTAAGGAGTGTTTGATATCCATTGGTGTGTCGTCAAAATTAAAATATTAAAAATTGGATAGTTCAAGGTGAAGTTTCCGGCCGCACTATTTTTCACACAAAACGAGGCAATTTTGTTCCGTAAGGGAAGTCGATCATTTGAATCCGGACTTGAATTAAAGTTAACGTAACAATTATTTCATTCAACCGTCTCGTCATGTGCTAAGATGCGTTTAAAATTATATAAAATTATATAGAATTACGAGAATTGAACTAGGGCTTAGTTTATATTCGTCAGAAAGTCAACATGATAAATTCAACAACTCTAAGAATCCTTAGACTCAGTTTTGAATGTAGTTGTTTCCTAAAACTAATTCCGTATAGGTGGGATGCTCAAACTAAACGGTTAAGAAAGTCTAAAGTTATGGGAACATTTGTGTGGTATCTTACGTGTTTTCTAAACCTTATTTACGGAATCCTCAACACATATGCATTAAGGCACGCCCACTTGAACAACCTACCTATTGACAGTATCGTGTTACTTGTCAGTCTTATCGTAATGAATTTAAGTGTGATTCTTCTCCAAATTTCCATTGCATTGAACCCTGAAGGAATCTTGGAATTCTTCAACCAGTATTCTACGTTTGCTGAGATTATTCAAAGTAAGTTCATTTATTCCGATTCATTAATGTCATTACATCCCACAGATTATATATATTTTTATTCTAGACAAATACATGCAAGAAAATATAAAGAGTGTGGATCCGAGGACGGATGATATTATCAAACTGATCACAGTTTGTTTAATGTTTCAACCGTTCAGTTTTCAAGCACTGTATTTGTACGATCCGAGATCTGCGACTTTTGCGAGTTCCATGTTTCTGGAGGAAGCCAGTGATAGCAACTTCAATATATTTGTTCTAGTCATGGGTTGGATGTCATTGTTCTTTGGTGTTGTACAGTGTCACCTAGTATTTCTGGGAATTGCTGTATTACTCATCAGCTCCGTTTCTACCATAATTTTCCTCACAAATGAAATAAGGTAAGTAGACCATCCACATTGTAAAGTTTTCAATTGTATTGTCTTAATTATTTTCAGGCCAACCCATCAAAGTAAACTGACTCGCGATATTCTCCGTCAACCTTCACACGCACTCTTCACCTACAGATGTCTCCAACTTTTAGTAAAGTTAGGGAATGACATGCTGCAGAACATCATGTTGTACCTCGTCAATCTAGTGATCATAATGGCCGTTCTAAGCAACACTTCAATCCTACATTTCAAACAAAATCTACCACCTCCTGCTCTTGTACTCTTCACTGTTGGCTCGGTCGTTTGCACTTATGGCGTATATTTGATGTACTTGGAGTTCGGTGGAGTGCACGAAGCATCCAAGAAGTTTGTGAATGGGTGGAAAAGAAATGGTCGTAATATGCAGAGAAAAGATTACGAGTTGATGGTCAAGTACATGCGTTCCTGCCGACTCAATAGATATGAACTTGGGTCAACTGGATTCTTTCAAAAAACGGGAAGTCTTCGTGCCATTGGAAAAATGTCTTTTTACACCAACAAAACATTGTTAGCCTTTAAGTAATATTTTCAATTTTAAACACATGCATATTCAATAAACATAAGTCTTTTTATCCACACGCACACAATGTTCTATTGAGTGTTCTATCCGTCTAGTATTTGCTTTATATTTTCCGTAGGTTCATGTTGCGAAAAAATAAGTTCCCACGCGTGCGTTTAGTCTAACGTACACTGAAGTGATAACAAGGTAACCGAATCCGTGAAATCTCTGCTTTATTATCACGAGTACAGTATTCTAAAATACATGCACACATTAATTGACACTCACCGTGAGATATGGTCAAACACCGCACATTATATCCAGGCATTTATATAACAATTATGTATACTTTAACATGTACTCGGAGGAGAAGGGGAACCTGTTTAAAGCAACACGGGGAACAACAGGAAAGATTAATTGAACTCCAGCACAGCGAGTGATCTGTGCACTTGTATCACTTCGCCATGTTAGACCTGTTTACCAAAATTATATATTAATTACGCCAAATCAAACCATATTTTTAGGTGTCCCGCTATTATATTTGAGCAAACCATAGAGAATTATTAATGTTCCATTGTCATTTTCACTTTTCAATTCACTCAAAATCATAATTTATCTTACAACGGTGGGGTGGCTACCATATTTTGCAGAGAGTATATTAAGTTGTAAAATTTTTGTCAAAATCTGTCTGACATGTGTAGAAAGAGCTCTATGACGTCTGCAGTATTCAAAAATCTGGACGAAATGCAGATGCAGAAGACAAGTCAAAGTCGCTAGTGGTCACACCTCCAGCTACATATATTCGAAATCCGCCAGTTTTAAATTTATGAGATGCTATCATTCAACTATATAACTAGACCTGAAGGGATTTTTATTACATAGAGTTCAAAAAAGATGTATGAAACTAATCTGTCCGAGTGATTTTGGAGTTTAACGGACGCGTACACCCAATGTTCATACTAATGATACTATACTGTGCATCAGTGGAGGTCCTGTCAGTCAGCTCTTATTCAACTCGGCTGGTTAAATTCAATAATAAATCCTACTGAGACCCTGAGTTGAGAAATTTAACTAGATTGTATGAAGTTTTCGTTTTGCACCGTATATAAGAATTCTTTCGTTACTTAACAGAAATTCCGACATAGAGATTACCTCTTTAGAAAGTCAGCTAACGAACCACACTCTAGAACTTAACGTTTAAATACTTTACGGAATCCGACATTGATTACTGCTTTAAAGACATTTATGGTAGCAGTGGAGCGCACACTACTCGTTACTGTATAAACACGATCGAAGGAAAGGCAACGTAAACACAAGAAGCGGAATGCAAAATAAGAAATACCAAGTGTGCCTGATAGCCAGAAAACATTTGAATAATTCGTTTGATTTTTCCTCATGAGACCACGGGACGTACGTCGAATAACTAAGAAGGGTGAACCACTTAAACTTCAAGGTGTGAAGCAGCAGTTCGACCAGGAGTATTTTGTTATTAATCTCTACAGCCGTGCATCTCAAAATTCAACCGTAGCTCCCGTTTGCGATAGTTATTTTATGCCTTGTATGAACTTTTTTCCTTGTGTTTGTTTCTAGATTAGAATCACACAAATTATTCAAATGGCGGACACTGTTCTTCTTTGTTAACAAACGACTCGATCTGATCACAGGAGTTATTAAGCGCCCCCATGGCTTTCCCTGGCGCTCGTCGATCGTTGCTTACCTTACACTTTGCACGTGTACCATATTCCTGGTTCTTTATCTTTGGTAAGTACTTTGGAAATATTCAAATCACGTACAATATTTTTAGACGTTATAACTGTGAACATAGCATTTATGACGTCACAACTGCTCTGACTCCCACTCTGTGGCACTCGACTTCAAGAGACATACATTAAGTCTTTTGATTTTGTCATTGAAGGTTGCATAATGTTAACAAAAGTAGAAGCTGACTTCATCAATTTCATAATACGACAATCCTGCAACTGTGGTGTTACACCCAAAGATTGGGACTCAGAAGGATGTCGGGCAATCCCAACGACTCAGAAATGGAAGAAATATATGTCATCGTTTATCATATTTCATGGATATGCATATTTGTGTTATGCCTTACTTCGTTTACCAGTCACATTTACGCGTTACAATATTTCGGGGAATTTCGATGAAGCCATAATGCACTCTATTTTATTGTTGTGCCGCGCATGTGCTTTCGCCACAATGATCACAAATTCACTTTACATGGATGACATCCTGTACCTCCAACACCTGACCACAAAATTCAACAAAAAATATGGCAAGTTATTACAAGTTCTTCGCATTCAATTATGCATAAACTCGTTATATCCTAGCAGCTAGTACTACGGTATGAGATTCATTATCTTTAATCTCATGTTTATAGGAATCTCGAATTTTGGACAAGAGTATTTGAACCCAATATGGAGAGAAAATTGTCTGCGTGTCTTTGTGTTTGGTTCATTTGGTTTCGTTGGATTTGCCTTGATTACTTTTCTTGTGTTCCCAGAAAACCCTGCCTGGTTTTATTCAGCGTTACCAAGCTTATACAAAACAAAATCAATACTTGCCCTCTTCTGCATCTTTGAGTCGACTACTATACTTCTCGACATGCAAACATTTATAACACTTAATCTAGTGTTCTTTGAGTACTTGACTTGCGTCAACTTTTGGCTCAAGTGAGTTCCTCATTTTACATTAAAAAATGTCTGGATCTGAATTGTGTATGTATGTGTGTGTATGTATGTTTGTGAGAGCTAGTCGAGGAAGGTATGATAAGGTATTAAGGATAAAGACTCGCTACCTTGGACTTGGCGACGAAGCCAATAAGGCCTATTGCGCACTAGCTCTTGATACATTGTATGCTGTGCTCGAATCCGTACTTACTCCATTGGCAATTACTACCTTTCCTCTACAACTGCACACCGCGAAGAGCACAGAGGAGAGCTGGAGGTTTAAGTTAAGAGGGATGGAATTTGGAAAAGGGGTCAGTAGCAGTCATGGATAGGTCAACACAGGTTAGGAGGGTGAGTACCCTCGTATATCCCATTCCAAGAGCCACTATCAGAGCGAATGCTCTACTCAGGAAAGGTATTGAAAACCAAATCCTGAGTAACTCACTATCCGATAAGAATCTTCATCTGTTCCCAAACTCGGAGCCATCCCAATCAGTCAATCAATCCCAGATGCAGATACACGATCGTTGGCCTGCACGTTCAAGTTCCATACGAAAGTTATCCACATTCCGTGCTCAGGTATGTCAAGGTCAATAAGGTGAACTGAATTCATTCCTTATCTTCATCAACCTCGGCAAACCCTCACTTGGGATAATAATCCGAGCCATTGGACGTACAGGTACCAAACCCACGACGCGACTCCGAATCTAGGACGACAGAAATGTCAGGACAACCTTCCTCCTTCAAGACCAAACGAACGAATGAATCTGAATTAGTGACTATCTATAATGCGATAACATTAACTAATTACAGGTACATGTGGAAAATGGAAGACAAGGGGTTTGAAGAAACCACAGAAGCATATCGATCAATATTTCTTCTTAATATTCTTCACAAAAATGCATATTCTCGCTACTTCACTCCATTAGTAAAATTGATTGGAGGAAATGCATCTATGGTTACAGTATATGTTGTAATTGAGCTGAGGAGTCAGACAGGCGTTACCTTCTATCTCATGTGTATGTTTTTGACGATCATGTGTTACTTAATTTTATTATTTGGTGCTTACTTCATGGCAAATGTGTACCAATATTCAACCCAACTCAAACATCGCTTGCAATTGACGAAAGGTCAAACCTCCAGGGACCAAAAGTTGAATCAAGTAATTTTAGAAGCCTTGGCTCCAGTCAAATGTTACGTAGGCGACATGTATTTCATGGACAATGGGGCAAAAGGTTCTTTGATAGATTGGCTCATCAATGGTACGATGAGTCTTCTTTTGACATTGAAAATTAATTAACCGGTTCATGCAATTCAGCTTAATACCCAAATTAATTAGAATCATCGAGAGGTTTATCGCCCTCAATCTCACCTAAGGCTATTCGGATGCGCAACACCAGACACGCTAGTAGTTTTCTCTGTGTCCTTTACAAACGAAAGTAGCGAAATGAAGTTTGAATTGTACTTGTGAATGTAAATGACATCGTAGCTAGGTGTATGTAGACATTGGTGTAGAGAGAAATAAAAGGACTAGTGATTTTATTTTGCATTTCAACTGGTCGTACAATTAATGCGTCACTATACAGTAATTAATTCAGACAAATTCTTCGGGTATTCTAGTCACTATTACAAGTACATACATTTTTCTCAAACATATAAATAACATCCCGATTAACATAATTATCACCTCAGAAAAACGTCTCTTGCACCCAGTAATACTTTGTATTCTTTGTGATTTTCGATTTCAGACTTGATCATTACTTGGAATTCTTTTTGAAGTAGTACTTCTTGTTCTTTCAAGTGCTTGGTGGTTGTAGAAAAAACGCCTTTTAGTTCAACGCGTCCAAATTTCACCCAAATTTTCTGTGTTCCGACTCGGGAAATTGGAAAAACATTTGACGATTCTTCCTCTTGATATTGAACCCTCCTTTCCAATTGAAGTGTCTTTTCAGTTAACTGAAAATTCGTCTCAGTTAATTGAAATTTGGTATGTTGAAGGTTCTCCTCAGTCGATTGAAGCTTCTTCTGAATTATTTCTTTCTCTCGATTGGACTCTGCAACATCGCACTTCAATTTGTTCGTCTCCAATTTAGTTTGTGCTAACAAATATATTAAAATAATCAGAGCGAAGAAATTTGTCTTGTCAATGTCAACAGTTGTCATCTTCCCGGGCAAGCCAAGGAAGTCTATCAGAAACACACAGAAATAAATGGCGTACATGCTGAGTATGAATAAAATCACCATCGTTATGGCCTTCACATATTTGAACAAATCTCGTATCATTTCATGAATCATTTCTAAATTTGAATTCAACTTCTGACATGTTCGATTCACGATTGTCTTAACTTCACCCATATCGGTGGTCATACTTCTCAGACTCTCCATTAATTGGGATCCCAGTGACTCCATTTGATCAGTGGCACGACCTATACACCAGTTCATGTTTGTAGTCATCTCACGAATACTTGTCGCAGTCATCATGCCAGCCCCGCACAAGCGAGTTCCTCCCAAGCCAACTGTAACCAAGCCGGCTGCACCCAAACAAACTGCACCCACTATAATAATCGCGACAATCGGGAGAACCATTGTTTATATATTTTTGTGAAAAAAATGTATAGCAACTCAGTATCAGATATGGAATTCAATGTATGTAGCAAATTATTTAACCCGGTCTAATTTTACGCACAAGAAAAATATTGAATTGAAGAAATTGAAGTCCTCACTTAATGTGTGAGTGATGCTGTGATCTCACAATGTTGAAGTAGTTCTTTGAACTTTGTGATAAGAGATATAATATATAAATATTTGTTTTAAGTTCGCAAACATATGTGCAACGTAACTTCCCGGTTGATCGGAATAGCGTTATTTTAGTTTCAGTTGGATGTTCATCCTGTACTTACTTTATGTATTTCAGATAAAAATTATATCACGCCTTATCCCAGACTTCAACAGACTACCTCAAAATTATTAGATAACAGCCTTGGTCATATGCATGGATTTTCTTGAGGAAAACAAAAAATAGTGCAAAATACTCAAAATATTTAATCACCGGTTTCCGTACATAATCATAATAATATGAAATTTTCAGCTTTCCAGACGAGTACATAATCCCTAATATTTCACATTGTTTTACTAATGTTCGAATCATAAGTTCCCGATGAATTAACCTTGTTTCAGATCAATGTTCATGCGACTTCATTCAAAGAACTGTTAGCAATATTTAACCAGAAATGTTACAAACTTTTCTTTCTAAACTGTGCAATGCTATAAACATTTTATTCTGCAATTGTTGCACACGCTTTTAACGGAATAGAATTACAGAACACGCAGTACCAACAATTATGTGAAGTTGTGAGAATATAAATAAGATTAGAATACTGACTTATGTGCAAGTCAATGGCACACGCGTGAACTATACAGAGAACATGATACGTACGACAAAAGAACAAGCGATACCAAACCGCAATTGAAAATGCGATAGAGTTCAAATCAAAAATGAGTATAACCTAACTCGTTTTATGACCACAGATAAAATCACATTCCCTTCCTCATTGTAAATCCATACAAAATTATTAAGTGGTAAAAAATTTATACAGTCAGTGAGGTTGTTGAATGACACCAATAATTGTTTATAATACTTTTACAAAATGGAAAACGAAAATCCCCAAGTTCTTGACATCCTAATTGTTGGTGCCGGATTTTCTGGTTTATATCTCTTGCATAAATTAAGGACCTCCGGCTTCAACGTCAAAATTCACGAGAGCGGTACTTCTCTTGGTGGAGTCTGGTACTGGAATTGTTATCCCGGTGCTCGTGCAGATAGTGACTCCCAATGTTATCAATATTCTCATAAATTGGACCGGAACCTCTGGAAAAATTTTCATTGGAAAGAACGTTATCCAGACTGGAAAGAATTCAGAGATTACTTTAATTACGTTGATCAAACGCTTGGGTTGAGTAAAGATATTTTTTACGACACCCTCGTAACATCAGCCTCCTTCGATGACACCCGGAACCAGTGGTTGATTGAAAGCAAAGACAATGTCAATGGTACAGCCTCTGCCACCTATGCAAAATATTTGTTTCTTTGCACGGGATACGCCTCAAGGCACTACACACCGGATTTCAAAGGTTTAAAAAAATTCAAGGGCAAGGCTTACCATACGGCAGCTTGGCCGCAGAATGGCGTTGACCTTAGAAACAAACGAGTGGCTGTGATTGGAACTGGTGCGAGTGGAGTTCAGGTCATCCAAGAAATCGGTCCAATCGTTCAACACTTGACCGTTTATCAACGCACTCCGAATCTTGCTCTTCCCATGAACCAAAGATCCAACGATAATGTAGTTCGATTGTCGGATGAAGCCCAAATTGAATTATTTGAGTCACTTCCAAAAACATTTGGTGGTTTTCCATTTGTTCGTGATGAGAGGAATGCATTGGACGTTACGTGTGAAGAAAGACTAGAGCTCTATGAGAAAAGGTACCTCATTTGTATTATTTGTATACTTGTTTGTATGGTGTACAAAATAGTATGTGGAAATTATAACACAACACAGATACACCACGGGCGGGTTTGGTCTCTGGGCCGCAACATTTCGTGACGTGCTCTATGTTCAAGAAGCCAATGATACAGTCTATGAATTTTGGGTCAGGAAAACTCGAGAAAGAATAACAGACCCACTCAAAAGGGACATTTTGGCCCCTTTAAAAGCCCCACACCCTTATGGAACTAAACGACCTTCTATGGAAATAAAATACTACGAAATTTGCGATCAACCTAACGTACAAATTATTGATGTAAGAAAATCTCCGATTATTGAAATAACAGAAGAAGGAGTAAAAACAGAAAAAGAGGGCGTGACACCCGTGGACGTAATAATTCTAGCTACTGGATTTGACGCTTACACAGGAGGAATACTGGACATTTCCATCACGAATGGGAAAGGTGTATATCTGAAAGATGCATGGGGAAATGGTGTCCATAGTTATTTGGGTATGGCAGTGTCTGGATTTCCAAATATGTTCTATGCAAATGGACCCCAATCACCCGCGGCATTTGCAAATGGAGCCACGAGTGCTCAAATTCAAGGAGAATGGCTCGTGCAATTGTTAATCAGAATGAGGGAAGGAAACATGGAAAGAGTTGAGGCAACGGTTGAGGCTGAAAATCATTGGGTCAAAATTGTTCAGGATTTGTGGACGAATAGTTTGTTTCCAAAAGCAGATTCTTGGCTGCAAGGGGCGAACATACCAGGGAAGACAAGGGAGGCATATACTTTTGTGGGAGGAATTCCAATGTACACTGCTGCATTAGAACACTGCGCTTCGAATAATTATGATGGATTTATCATGAAGTAATTATGGATGATATTTTGTAATATGTAATTGATTTATTGATAAACTGATTTATACAATATTATATTTCTGCAGTACACCCTGAAAAAATAATTCAAATACACATATACAAGACTTTTATTTAAAAAAATAAAAGAACTACGAAGGGTTTGATATTGAGGTAGACTGAGTTGTAGGAAGGGAGATGTTCTATTTAAGTTTGTTTTAAGTTTGCATTGATGTTCGTGTTTTTAATTGCCATATGCATATAAATAAGAATGTGCAAATGTGTGTGGGTTGCAAGGAATCTATTATGTTCAAGAATTTGGAATGCTGACATTTGATAAGAAGTCGTCACTCATTATTCTGGACAAAATGAAAAGCCACATCTATGAGGTTTCTCACCGCGCGATATAAAAAGAAGATGATTCGTATATCAGTAATTACCTTGACCGCGGTCATCCGACCGGCTTGCCATAATCTATTGGTTTATACGAGGGTTGTCCCATAAATATTGTCGTACCGCGACATATGTCATATTACTACGACGCAAATTTCATTGCGTCGTA
>JAQIXO010001187.1:0-13471 GCA_034700305.1 Protaphorura armata
AAGGAAAGAACAATCAAACTACAACGTGCAGAATACTTTGTGCATTACGCTAAACAAAATAAAAACTTGAGATGACATACCTTGTTTAGCTTTGAATCTGGCAGAGCTTTCTTCTGCGGCCTTCTTCTTTGCAGTGGAATTTCCCACGGGAGTCCTTTCCCCACATTGTTGGCAGAAATGAAAGTCCGCTCGAATGAAATTGTCACATTCTATGCATCTTGACCACGGGTTGTTATTTCCAATATTTGACCCTCTTAAGGGCAGCGCACTGAGGCAATCGATGCTGGCAGAAACCTGTCGAAAACGTAAGAGGTTTTGTATAAACACATTATTTTGTAATCGTAGAGTTGTAGTGAAATCAACAGTCTTTTGAGTCCAAGGTTTTGTCGAATAAATGCGAGTACATTTTACAATTTAACTTTGAAGTTGTTTGCATAATTTGTTGAATGTAAACAACAACAGAAATTGTCGTCCCTCACAATGCAATGCGATGAATAGTTGCTTTATGTGCAAATGTTGATTTGGGAAAATTTGTTAATTTTTGACGACCCTGTGTAAACCTAGTATAACAGGGTATGATATTAGGGGGCAGATTTCTCAAGAATTAAGACACGAAGGCACCTGTGACGTAATGTTGGGTGGTCGTATTTCCTAACACATCGTTTACCATCATATCCGCACAGTTCTCAACATTTTTCGTAACATTAGGCATTTAGACTTTCTTTTGTGAAGACATAGAGGATTCGACTTCCATAATTGGTTCGTAAGTTGGACTTCCACATGGCATTAGAACATAGCATTTGGATCGATAATAATAAAATATGTGTCCTATGATTTCCTATTCGAAGCATATAACGCTAAAACAGACGCAGTACACAGGATGGAATACAAAATAATTTAATGGAGTCAATATTTACATCTATGGCGTTCTTGAAGAACTACGCCTCTATCTCTAGCTACCATGACAATACTTTCCATAACATTTAAACAAGTAGTTGTAAAGCCCAGGCTACCTAAGTATTCCGAATTAGTGGCTTCACAACTCTCAATCAGCAATGATTTCGTTAAATCGTAAGAGTATTGTGCTGTGTGCATACTTTATCACAATTTTGAATTCTACACAATCATACACACCGAGTGAAATGTTGAGTCCATTTTCAAATTGTAAATTATTACTCACATCATTCGATCACACCATTCTGGATGAAACTGTGATTTTGGCATTGAATGCATTACAAATACCAAGAAATATATTACATTTCACAACATCCGTACATCACAGTCGTTGGGATCATCACAGGGATCGTAGTCGAGTGTACATTTCTATGGGAGACTACCCAGAACACTTACCGAGGAAAATGTTCAGACCTCCCTTGTCAACAATGGAATTGAAGTCCGAGCACCAAACAGACATATCAATTGTCATAACCTCTGTTGGTTAGTTATATAATACCGATACTTCGGTATTATATTGAATCTGTACCATGCAATGTCCACGGTTTCCGTAATTGAGTGTTGCTGTTGCATGACTTATGGGACACCCTGTAGTTTGTTTGACAGTCATATGTTGCCTAGCGAGATTAATTACTAATCTCGGTTGGGTTGAGAACTTCCGTTATTCCTGATGTGCGTTTTGTATTTGTTCGTCCATTGTGACTTAAATTGACCCAAAGTTTGATTTGCTCTGCCCTTGTGGCGTGATTGGAGATAGATATACGTTTATTGTTAATATAAATCCATTCATCCTCACATGGATTGTCATCCGAATCGGTTAAGGTAGTTTTAATTCATCTGGTGCATATATGTGCGACCCTCTAGTTAGTGGTTAGTGGAATCCAAAGTGTTCCATACAAAATTTAGAGTTTTTGGCGAGTGAATGCTTCGTCAGCGTTTTTTCCATCCGCCTGTGTTTTTAATCCATGGGATGTCTATGTGCTGTGTAGCCTCTTTATTACGTATTTCAATGCATGTGAGTATGCATGGGCTGAGTTTTTTTTTCTTCGCTTGGTTTGAGTGTGCGAGTGAGTGCCGTGGACCCTCTTATGTTAGGTGCATCTATTGTGTATTGTACACGGGGTGGTCCAAAAGTGAATTGAACACTTTTGACTTCCAATGCATGGGATGCACAGGTTTTTGCTTGGCTGATTGCGAGTAATAGGATGTGGTTTGATCGAACCCGTCAGCTCCACCAGTAAGAGTATAGTGTATGTACTATATCTTATTCGTATAATCATATGGCTGATGCATATGCAATAATGTAGTCAAGACATGAATTGTGAGAGCTTATCCAGAGCTGGTCAACCCCTGGATCAAGTCTGATTTATTGAACCGTTAATTGTTCCTTTTATACAAAATGATAGTCTTACTTACAATGTGTTAGTTGACGTGATTAATATAACAATGTGCTTACGTTGCGCTATTCTAAGGTTAGCGGATGAGGATGTATAATGTTATGATAACCTTACATTCATACATTTGATTAATAACAACATGTGAATAATGTGTAGATACATTCCATTCCTTACAACACACTAGAATGTATGCTGTACACGTTCCAAAATGAGAGAAAAGTTGTTCTTATAGATTTGAACGACTTGTCAGAAATGCAACGTGTGTTTCAAAATGGTAATCTCATGAACCTTTGTCACTTTGGAAAAGAAAGTATTGCCCCGTCTTATACGACATGGACATTTGACCAGCCATATGGGATTCCATTGGGACAAACTTTTAAATACCTGATTTCGTCAGGGATATTTAAGTTGTGGATGGATTGCTTAAATAGAAAATCTAGTGCTCTCTTTGAAGATATAGCAACAGCATTCATAAAATCATTAAGTTTAGCCAAGAATGGTTGGAGTGCTGATAAGAACGAGGAATTGTTTAGTACATCGAATGCACAGTTCAGTGTCATCTTCTATCTTATATTTATATTATTAGGTGTTTCTATTGTAATACTTATGACAGAGGTTACAGTAAGTGCAATTCATGTTTTTTGGCAAAAGCGGAACACTTCTACTGTTGTCGAATTGATCACAACTAGAGGTCAATCCGTGTCATGCCTTGTGTCCAAGGGACACCCCAAGGACATGGACACGGACACGGTTCCCGCGGACATGGACATAGATACGGACGGGGCCAGAGTCTAAATTTAAGAAACGAATCGGACACAGACAAGGTTGAGGTGGGCACTGACACGGGACGATTTATGGACCGTGTCAAATTTCAAGACACGGACAAGGGAAATAGCGGTATCGCGTCGTACCGACACGGACACGGTATGACTTCTACGACATTACAGCGTTACTTGGGACGCAAACCGTGCCTCCCACGGACGCGACACGAACACGGTTCCGGCGGACCCGGACTCGATACGTTTTACAGACCGTGTCCGACACGGTCTGTAAAACGTGCCGATTTAGACACGGCGTGTCTAAATTTGAGACACGAACACGACACGAACACGGTTCCAGTGGAAACGCACACGATGCGCTCTACAGACCTTGACTAAATTCAAGACACGGACACGACACGGGACACTAACGTGTCGTGTGGTGCCAGCGCGGGCACGGATTGAGCTCTAACTTGTACTCTTGTAGAATTGATCACAAGTGTGGACGAATTTAACGGAGTTTGCATTTTAAGGTGATTTGAAAGAATGAATAAATGGACGCTCCTTTCAAGGTGATAAGCACAGAGGTCTTTACATCTTATATACAGGGCATTCACGAAAAAGCGCAGTAAGGTTTGTTTTAAATATGGCTTAATTACTAAAATATATGTTACAGTCAGTGCAAAATTTTATGAAAATGGTTCTAATTTGCACCTACTGTAATATATATTTTAGTAACTAACAAGGGAACCTTTTCGACTGATCTTCGATTCTCGACCTGAAACTTTTTTGGGGGGCTCAATAACTTATCTGAAGGCTACCTTTAAAAGAACTAAGGCTACTTTTGCCGCGCGCGCGCGCAATCGCGCGTTGAAAATGAAAAATCAACCTTCTCTAATGCATGCCTGTACAGGCTGGACGACTCGTCTGACTCGTCTCGACTTGCCCCTTCTCGTCTCGCTCTTGATTTTCTTGCTGCCGAACAATGCACAGGAGTGCATTAGAGAAAACCGATTTTTTATTTTCAGCGCGCGGCAAAAGTAGCCTTAGTTCTTTTACAGGTAGCCTTCAGATAAGTTATTGAGCCCCCCAAAAAAGTTTCAGGTCGAGAATCGAAGATCATTCGAAAAGGTTCCCTTGTAAGCCATATTTAAAACAAACTTTACTCCGCCTTTTCGTGAATGCCCTGTATGACTATTTATTGTTCAAGTACGTGATGACTGAGCTTTGTTCTCGTCAGTCCTGTGTGTCAGCGTGTCCGTCTATATCCACTCTCATGATCGCATTTCTCAATCTATTGACGTCAGATTTGGCATGCATGAACCTTAGCACATGGCTCCGGCTAAATTTCTAGATTTGACACCCCAAGCATTGTGCTAGCTATTGTACACGTACGTTTCAGTCAGAGAAAAAAATAGATAAAGGAAGGTCACATTTTATGTATGCATGGTCATCCTGTTCGTCTATGCCTGTCTGTATTACAGAATTGAAAACACTCTGGGTTACATCATGAATTTTTTATCACTTTTAATTTCACTTGCATTGACTCTTACGTCAGCATTAGAGCGACCAAGTGTCAGTCAAACCGTACTTTATCTTCATTCTACAAATTCGACTTTCTTCTACAACAACTATACTACAAAAGTAACACCGCTATTAAAATTTTACTAATTATTTAATTCATACATAATTCAAAAATTGAATCAAAACTTCTAAATACTTCTAATTAATTTAATTATTTATTACAGAAATGTCAATCAAAAATTTTACAGCAGGAGACATTCCATCCCTAGAAGGTAAAATAGCTCTCGTGACAGGTGCAACTAGTGGATTGGGTTACGAAACAGCACTAGCCCTAGCTCGGGTTGGTGCTGTAGTGATAGCATGCGGACGAAATGAAGGAAAAGGGAAAACCATCCTCAATAAAATTTTGACAATTTACCCATCAGTAAAAATTGAATTTGGAAAAGTTGATCAATGCAGTCTGGCATCTGTTGCAGACTTGGCCCGAAGAATCAGCAAAAAGTACGACCATGTCGACATTCTGATCAATAACGCTGGTCTAGCTAATCCAAAGAAGAGGGAATTAACTCAAGATGGATTTAAAATTGTATTTGGAACAAATCATCTCTCACATTTTGCATTGACTGCACATCTCTTACCGCTCCTAAGAAGAAGTTTATCCCCACTTGTCGTCACAGTCAGCTCAGGAATCTATCGTCAAGGAAGAATTGATTTTGATGATCTTCAGTCAGAAAAGAATACTTCATACATGTCTGTGTATGCTCAATCGAAACTTGCGAATATTTTATTTGCATTTGAGCTACAGAGAAAAAGTGATGAGAACGGTTGGGGGATTATGAGCAATGTTGTGAATCCAGGATTTTGTAGGACGGAAGCTGTTTCAAAAATGCCAGGAGTATTTGGATGGGTTACCAATAATATCCTTGCACCCTTTGTCAGTCAGAGTCCGGCAGATGGAGCTTTGAACGCATTATTCGCGGCAACTTCACATATGGCTGAAGGAAGTGTGTACTATTCGCCCAATAGCTACATGGAAATGAAGGATCCGGTCACGAAGACAGATGTCGCTCAACAAGCAAAGGACTGTGTGACGGCTCAGAGACTTTGGGATGTATCCGTTCAATTGACAGGAGTGGCTTGGTCTAAATAAAAGGTGACACAGAAAATATTTCAGAATGTCTTAATTTTGTAAAAAAATAAACACTAATAAATAATTTTTGGCAATATATTATATTATATTTTTAAATTAATTAATTATTGCATTTATACTCCCGTATCATCACAATTTCGCAATATACATGATTTATATAGGGTGGATCATAATTTCTGTCGCATTACTAAAAAATACATTGAGTGAAGGGGGGTTTGTACAATGAGTGACTTTTTTTGCAAGTCTGTGAATTCGATTCAAAGGTACCAAACGCTGCTGCACTAAAGTTTGTATTCACTGTGAGGGATTTCGGGATGGTTCCTTCACAAAAGTTGTTCAGGAGGTCAAAGGCTACAACATATCCAAAATCCAGCCAATTCTGACGGAGGGTTCTGCGCCGCGCCCTTTGTGCGGTATCCATTCCGCTCGGGACGCTTAGCGCTTTAGTGAAATTCAATCCAACTCATATTGTGTTAGTGTAAATCCCTGATAAACGGGGTGAGTTGGTAGGACCTTTGTTGTCAGTATTACAATTATTAGTTTCACAATAACAAGTGAAACCTCTGGTCGGGACACCATCACTGGTCTCACTCTCATAGAACGCTGAACATCCAATTCTTCTTCCATGCGTGTATGAGTGCAGAATACAGATGGCGCTAAATTTTTAACAATATTCAAACCATTTAAAAAGTTAAGTCTAACATGTAGTTTTGTCGACATTTTAATTGAACACAATTAAAATTAATTAACTCTACCTCCATGATTTGTGCTCTCACACAATTGTTCCCCTTCCATACCATATCTCTGATAACTTCTGAGCATTCTTTACTGTCATCCTCCGCGCACTCTGGAGTACGAATCAAATAATTAATGGAACAGTATAGAATAACACGTGACTAATTTTTCATAATTTTACTAAAAAAAATTTAAATGATAACCGTCAACGTCTGGTACGTGAAAAAGGCTAAAGGCCAAGACAACAAGGATAGTTAAAGTGAGAATGACAGTCAGTTTCACACTGATTACTTTTTGTGGATTATTTTTTAATCGTAGAGTTGTAGTGAAATCAACACTCTTTTTGAGTTCACGATTCTGTCGAATAAATGGGAGTACATTTTATATTTCAATTTTGAAGTTGTTTGTATAATTTGTTGAATGTAAACAACAACAGAAATTGTCGTTCTCACGATTCAATCCAACGCGGGGCTGCTTTATGTGTGAGTATTGATTTGAGAAAAATTGTTAATTTTTGACCACCCTCTGTAAATTTTGTATAGCAGTGTTTCTTGAGAAATTAATTGAATTATTAGAGTACAGATTTCTATAGAATTAGACTCGCAATCACCTGTGACGAAATATTGGACAGTCTCATTTCCTAACATCTCGTTTACCATTATGTCAGCACATAATTCTCAACATGTCTCATAACTAGGTGTTTAGACTTTCTTTCCTGAAGATATAGAGCATTCGACCTCCATAATTATCCGTAAGTTCGACTTTCACAGAGCTGGCATGAGAGCATATAGCATTGAGGTCGTTCATGATAAAAACTAGTCCTCTTAAAATAATATAAGGAAATACACGACTATTGAATTATGAGTTCAATAGAGATATGTATTGTTACTTGCAAGGATTCTGCCTGTGTCATGAGACGTAAGAGGTGGAGGGGGTCGTTCAAAAATTATGATGTCCAGATTGGCGTGACTGTATCCTCCAACGTTTTTTGAAAACAACCATTAAGAATGACATGACAAATGGTGGAATGTTGCGGCCATTTTGGACTTAGATACGATCTGCAATATTTGTCATGTCATTTTTAATGTTTATTTACGAAAAACGTTAGATGATACAGTCACGCCAATCTGGATATCATAATTTATGAACAACCCCCTCTACCTCTCACGTCTCATGACACAGTCAGAATCCTTGCAAGTATCAATAGGTTTGAATGTGAAAGCTTGTTATTGATTGGAGGCCGCAATTGAATCCAATGATCGTGCTGTAGAATCCAGTCCGTAGTGTGTGAAATATTGGCCATCGAGTCGGCATGAATTCTACAGAAATAAACCGTCCCCGCACACTATGTAAGCCTATGAGAATCACCAATAAATAATTCCTATTCGTATTCATGTATCTGTGACATTACGTGGCAAATTAATTCCTTGAGGGCCTGCCTGCCTTTTCCTTGGTATAAAATTGATTACCTATTCGAAACATATATGTTGGAAAAATAGTAGTACACATGATGGAATACCAAATAATTTAATGGAATCAATATTTACTTCTACGATATGTTTGACGAACTACGCCTCACTCTCTAGCTACCATGACAATACTTTCCATAACATTTAAACAAGTAGTCGTAAACAAGAAATGTGTGCAAAACGAGATGTTTCGGAAATGCACACTAGAATGTATGTGTTGAACACGTTTTAAAATCAGAGAAAAGTAGTTCTTATTGATTCGAACAAATGCCAGAAATGCCGATCTCATGAACATTTGCCGTATTTTCATACTATGGTGTGTGGGTTATGTGGTTAATGACTATAATAAAAACAAATCTGAATCTGAATCTGAGTCACTTTGGAAAAGAAAGTGTTTCCACGTCTGAGCCTTATAGAATTCCATTAGGACAAACTTTTAAATCCCGTCCCCGACGTCCAGGGATTTTTAAGTTGTGGATGGAATGCTGACTTAGGAAATCCTTGTTTAGTACAACGAAAGCAGGGACGACAATGATTGCTTCTCTTTTTTTGTCACGATATGAGTATTGTCACAATGGTACATAAACACGAAGCCCAACATTATTGATCCTAGGATGAGTTCGAATGATGAATCAATTCAGACTAGTTTTAATAGCTTTAGGAAATGTTGCGCTTGAATGTTAATAAAAAGCTTGCACGTGGTGAAGTCGATATCCCCGAGTGAAGCCGCTTCCTTTCTTGATGTCTAATGAGCCACTGATTGATTCTGAAGCACTATAATAAAAAAAGGAGCCCAGATCTGTAAAAAACGGAGGATTAGTGACCTAAAGATGCTGTCGACCAAATATCTGTCCGCACAGTACACAACATGTCTCATAACGTTAGGTAGTTAGACTTTCTTCTCTGAAGACATAGGATTCGATCTCCATAATTTGTTCCCCAGTTCGACTTTCACTTGCCATTAGAACATAGCATTGAGGTCGTTCGTTACAAAAAGTAGTCCTCTTTAAATAATATAAGTACATACAATACCATATATGACTCCAGTAGAGCTATGTAGGTTTGAGTGTTAAAACTTGTTATAGATTGCAGACCGGAATTGAATCCAGTGATCCTGCCCTTGAATCCAGTCCATAGTGTGTCCGAAATTGGCTATCGACTCAGCATGAATTCTGTAGAAATAAACCGTCCCCGCACACTTTGTAAGCCTCTGAGAATCACCAATGCCCGTACATATTCATGTATCTACCTGACATTACGTGACATCAAATTAATTCCTGGAGGGCCTACCTTTCCTCTTTTGATATAAAATTGATTGCCTATTCGAAACATATATGTTGGAAAAATCGCTGTACACACGATTGAATGTAAAATAATTTAATGGAATCAATGTTTACGTGCATGCCGTGCTTGACTAACTACGCCTCTATCTCTAGATACCATGACTATACATTCCATAACATTTACAGAAGCAGTCGCAAAACCCAAGCTGTCAAAGTATTCCGGATTAGTGGCTACCCAACTCTCAATCAGCAATGATTTCGTTAAATCGTAAGAGTATTGTGCTGTTCGCATACTTTATCACAATTCTGAATTCTACACAATCATACACACCGAGTGAAATGATGAGTCCATTTTCAAATTGTAAATTAATACTCACATCATTCGATCACACCATTCTGGATGAAACCGTGATTTTAGCATTGAATGCGTTACAAATTCCAAGAAATCTATTACATTTCACCACATCAGTACATCACGCTCGCTGGAGTCACCACAGGGATCGTTGTCGAGTGTACATTTATATGGGAGACTACCCAGAAGACACACCCGAGGAAATGTTCCGACCTTCCTCGTCAACAATGGAATTGAAGTCCGAACATCCGACGGACATATCAATTGTCATGAACTCTGCTGGTAAAATTTGGAATTCTTGGATATTGTGGGACACGTACCAACACATGTTAGCTCACAACGTCATTTTCCTGAAGTACAATTATCAAACTAATGTGGAAAACAAAATCAACTTCTCTCAACCTATAATCATTCAGTTTTGCAGTTATGGTCAACAACTGTGTCTGGCCATGATGGACCAGAATCCTACCCCACAACGAATGACAACAAATAACATAAGCTTCAACGGCCGGAATGTTTATATTGTCACACGCCGATTTTTGAAAGAATATTTAAAGTGGGATGATCTCCGAACATTCACTTTGTCGGAACTCTACGTTTTTAAGTATCATGAGATTGTATTCGCTAAAATTATTAACGACATGGCTTTGTATCATAATTTCACACCTTCTACTATACAAGACGACGCTGAGTTTTCAAGAATCCCAAACAGTGTTTATTTTACAAGAATTTATCCTGACATAATAATGATTAGTACAAGTGTTGAAAACGGAGAACTTGCAGTTCGTTCCAACCAAAAAACTTTTAAATTTCTTTATTGCCGACAAAAGACTCAACCAATGGCGTCCAAATTTTCAAGCTTGTTGCGACCAATGGATAACACAACTTGGTGGTTTCTTTTCCTTTCAATTCTTGCATTGACAGTGATTTTGAAAATTACCAATCATTCTTTTGTAAACTCAGTATTGGCGTTAGTGGCCTCTCTTTTGTATCAACCAGGGCATGTGAAACGGATGAAACATTTGTTTTACATTTGGGTTTTCTCCTCCATCATTTTCTACAATGGTTATGCTGGAATGATTAACAGTTTCTTCATTGTTTTACAGAAACAACAAGACATTGACACGTTTAGGGAATTGGAATCAAATCATTACAATATTGTGTTCTCAAGAGGAATACACAACCGCGGTTTTGTTCGTGCAGCCAATGGGCTGGAAAATAATGCAAAACATCCGCTGGTAATTCTTAACCGAACTCAAGAAATATGTGGAATAATTGATACGGTTGAGAAGTACCCACCAGACTGTCTGTTGTACACGTTTCAAAATGAGAGAAAAGTAGTTCTTATAGATTTGGACGACTTGCCAGAAATGCAACGTGCGTTTGAAAATGGTGATCTCATGAACCTTTGTCACTTTGGAGAAGAAAGTATTGCCATGTCCTATCTTGCATGGACATTTCGAGAGCCTTTTGGGATTCCATTGGGGCAAACTTTTAAATACCTGATTTCGTCAGGGATTTTTAAGCTGTGGATGGATTGCTCGAATAGGAAATCTCGTCCTTTCTTTGAATATGTAGCAAAGAAATTCATGAAGTCATTAAGTTTAGACAAGAATGGTTGGAGTGCTGATAAGAACGAGGAATTGTTTAGTACATCGAATGCACAGTTTAATGTCATTTTCTATCTCATATTTATATTATTAGCTGTTTCTATTGTAATACTTGTGATAGAGCTTACAGTAAGTGCAATTCATTGTTTTTGGAAAAAGCGGAACGCCTCTACTGTTGTCGAATTGATCAAAAGTAGAGGTCAATCCGTCCCGTGTCGTGTCGTGTCTAAGGGGACACGGACACGACACGAACACAGTATCGTTGGACACGGACAAGGTATCGTTGGACACGGACACGGTATCGATGGACACGGACACGGTTCCCGTAGACATGGACACAGACACGACCAGTGTCTATATTTAGGAAACGAACCGGACACTGACACGTTTGAGGTGGACACAGACATAGACAGTGCACGGTTTACAGACCGTGCTAAATTTCAAGACACGGACACGGGAAATAGCAGTGCAGTGTCGTGCCGACACGGACACGGTTTGAGTTCTACAACATTACGAGGATTGCCTAACACGCAAACCGTGCCGGACACTGACACGACCCGGAGAGGTTTTCAGTGGACACGGATACGACACGTTTTACAGACCGTTTCTAAATTTCACAGAGGCAGGGACACGGATCCAGTGGCCACGTTCACGACACATTTTACAAACCGTGTCCAAATTTGAAAAAGGCACCGAAACGGTGCCGGTGGTGACAGGCACGATATGGACACTGTTCCAGTGGACACGGATACGACTCGTTTTACAGAACGCGGCTAATTTTAAAACACGGACACGACATGACACGGGATACTATTCTCAAGGTTAGGTGGGAGTGAATAACAAAGTAGTTATAAATATTGAAAATCAGGGATTATAACTAGTGTCCAAAATGTAATAAATTGCAAAATAAAAATGTTTACGTTCTATGTATACACATAGATCGAGTAGAATTTATTGCCTAATGATAACCATACAGGAATAAATACGCCTACTGGCTATATATGTATATAGACAGCATTGCTGCGCTCATCGTTCGCTTTCGTCATGTAGGAATTTCCTGTCGGATTTTGATGTGGGACTCTTTCTATAAATTGGGCATTACGTGAATTAAGAGTAGCTCAGATACAAGCTGGGATTCTCAAAATGTTCTCCAATAAGAGGTTTTTGAACCAGAAAGCCCTTATGGGGTTGATTGTTGTTACGATAAATTCGAATAAAGTCCAATTTGACCAACCAGTTTTGTACACCCAGGAAACATTGATCACCTCAGATGTTACATTTAAGTTCCACTCTGCAATTTTCTCTATGACAATGACTGCACTTGGCCGACTCCGGAGGACCAAATTGTTTCACCATTGTGACAATATCAAACCCAGGATACATTTTCATGCAGAACCGGGTTTTTGAAGGAACTATGAAAAGCGACGACATGTATTCGTTCTCTATTGACCATCTGGAAAACTTGAAGAATATTATATCAAATTATTTTCGAAACATAAAATTTTGTAATTTTTTTCATACCAACGTGGCTTACGCTCCAACGTGGCAAACTGAGTTGAAGCGTTTCCCGCGTCCAATTACATCGGTCACACATTTAAGCTTTGTGTGTGTCTTATTAACTGTAATACTTTGACCAGTGTAGTTTTTGCTTGCTTACAAGGTCATTTCCATTAAACCACTTGCTCTGAGGCCCATGCTTATAATCTTTCCAACCATGTATATACATATTATTCAACAATACGACATTGGGCATGATTTGACATCCAGAAAGAAGCACTACAGGCATGTCACCGTGCCTATCAAGGCACTACCCTGCCCTTTATATTCAGTCATCTCAGAGTTGCACGTGGGCTCGTACTGTTCTAATTCTCAGCGTCAGCATCCAGATGTGACATCTTCTTTTTATAGTCCCCGGGCATGCCCTGACCATGCATTGGTCGAATTCGTTCGTTCAAATCATAATTGTGACTCCCAGAGGTCACGAAATGTTATCCCCCATGCTCTTGAATGTAACATAATCGGTGTGGTAGGCTTTTTAGTAGTGCATCCCACGGTTCGGTTCGTTTCGGTTCTCGGTGGAACCGGAACCGAACCGGAACCGCGATTGTAGAACCGGAACCGAACCGGCCAGTGAAATTTGGAACCGGAACCGAACCGGAAACGAACCGGAAACGAACCGGAACCGAACCGAGAACCGCAAAAAATAATGAGACCAGTTGTTATTGAAAAATTCCCCCCC
>JAQIXO010001188.1:0-13467 GCA_034700305.1 Protaphorura armata
AAATCGCTTTTTGCACATTTTGAGGTAGGTGAAAAAAATCCGCAAAATTACCCGCCCTAAAGCAGCCCTCGTGAGTGACGAGGACTCTTCCTGGGATGACTCATCCAACAAATACCTGCACAAACTACATATTCTCAATAATCTAGACTAATGGAAGAGATTGGGTTGGAGTTAGAATTGGAATTAGTCACGGAATGGAATTTTCGAAAACAACAATAATATAAATCCATGTCAATCCATCACCTTATATGGGAATCGTAGTTTTCCTACGGAGTTGCCAGAAAAATAATATTTGAAAAGACAATTTTCAATTTTTCATTTCGGCCATTTTGTTTCATAATTCATAGCATTATTTCCATGATCCGCCATTTTCAGGATTTCCAGTGAAAAAGTTGAAAAAACCGAAGTTTTCTCGCAGGTATATCCAAAAATGAAATGTCCAGGAAAGTTGATCATTTACTATTATATTTGTTTTCAAATTAATTTTAAATCCTAAATGGACCGAACACGTCACGTACGTTCATCAAGCAGCAAGAACCACGTACGTTTCATGTCAATCTAAACCAGATAATTCCATTTGTATCCATCCGTCCTTGTTCTAAAGTTGTGTGTTGTGTGTTTGTCATGCCATGCCCAGTAATCACTCTACAATCTTTAAATCCCTGAACAGAATTGAGTGAGTACTGAGTACCCTTGTAGTTTGTAGTTGCATTGAGTATTGCATTTAAACTCCAAACTATAACGTTTAACGTGTGTGCGTATGTGTTTGAGTTAGATAAGTGGTTATCCGTGTGAACTGGACTCTGTGCATGTGGACGTGGACTCAGGAGAACAATAATAGTAAATAATACAAGTAAAGGAAGATAGAGGAAGAATCCCATCATCATCACTGAAAGGAGGTCAGTCAAGAATCAAAGGCTTCCACAACAGATACACACACATATCACACAATAACACTAATTTTGATTGATCACTTTTACTCTTGTGTCTCTTTTTTCGCAAATTAAATAAAATTGGAATTACATTTCCAGGTATTCTCTTCTTACGTAACTTGACAATAATATTTTGTCAGGATCACGTGGCGTGGGACGAGGCAGCAGTACCAATAAGTGGCTTATGCCAGGTAAACCCATCATCCAATTAGAGTAGGGAAGGTAAAGGAAAGATAACACGGAAAAAGTCAAGAAATCAGAAGAAGTGTCCTGCCCGAGGTCACTTCATACAAAATGACCTTAGAACCAGATGTAGTAGTTTAATTGCACTTCTCATTATCACGAAGGACAGGACCATGCAGTTGAAGTTAATGGTGTGACACTGCAACGGCATAGGAAAGCAAAGATCAGTGGAAAATCCCTTCCAGAAATTCTATAAATATACTATACTAAATGCAGGTTTTGGGTTCAAAAATGCATGTAAGATTTCTTCTGGAGGTAAATGAATTTTGAATGAATGAATTTTTCAAAATACTGCTGAACATTTATTACGCATTGCGCTCAAAATAGAATGTGCTGAATTCGGTAGGTATCATTAATTTTTTTCATGTTGACGGCGTTGACGTTGAGTCACGAGTCCGTCAGTCAGCGTGGGTCACCTAATAACGAGTAATTTTATCAACAAATAAAACCCCAACACATTTTGGGTATACATCCGGCCGGTTTCTCTTTGCGTGCGTGCCAAGTATTGCATACTGTATGCTGTATGCCCATAACAGTGGACAGTGACTGATTCAGATATTCAGAATTGTACATATTTGAGTATTTTATTAGTACGCCGTACGCAGTTTCCTGTCCTATCTGTCTAAACACCAAAATTGAAGAATGAGTCATCCAACTCCAACTGTATTCCACAGACTTGACTCATTCTCACTCAAAATGTACCAGGTTGGGTTGTTTTTACGAGTATTAACCAGAAGAACCAACCAGTGTTCACAGATATGAAAAATATGCATATCAGCAACAAACAAGCAGCGTATCTAAAACATGGCTTAATTTAATACACAGCACAGGTATGGTTAGTGGCATAATGAATGATTATGAATATGAGGATCGGGTATCGCACCTGGTGTCTAAAACTAAAATTGCTTATGCTCGCATAAAAAATAATACCTGGTACTAGTACTCAAATCACATCCACATGCATGTGCATGGACCAAATAAATCGTACATGTATTAAGTGGTCTTAAAGTATTCTAAGCATATGCAATGCCCCGACTGCTGTCGCTGGCATGGCTGTAGGACGCGGACGAAGGGACGCCATTCCCATACTAATGAACAAATGAACTGAATTGAAATCATAACCAACACACGCCATTATTAGCATTAGGTATTAGCATGAGAATAACTCAAATCAAATTAGGTTCATGTGTAGGAAAGCTAGGCTAATAACTTAACCAAGCAAAAGCAAATTTTAACCTAGAGTACTATTACAATACAATGAGAAAACTGAACCAAGCCAGTACAAGTACATTATTAACATTATCACTCCTGACGTTGCGTTGCGTCCTGATTGCATTGGATTCATTTGTGAATGTAAAATTAAATGTAAACTCATTTAAATAAGTAGTCAAGTGTTTCGTTCCTGCCTGCCCGGCAGGCCCGGCTAGCCAGATTAGATATTAAAAAATTCCAAACTTTACACTCTGCTCCGAAGGCTGGATGGAATAGAGGTGAATGGATAACACACATTTTATCACCATACTAATTGTAAATGCCAAACAAGGTCCGCGTATGTATAAAAATGAGTACCTGACTTGTGATCATGATCACACGCGCGCCTGCGTCATAAGCAACAATGTTTTTGAGTCAAATTCGTAGAAAAATGCATGAGTGATGCTCCAAACCGGTATCGAAATTCACATGATGATCATTTTCCATTCAGTCATTCTTTTCCTACTTTTGTAAGCCAGACGTTGACGTTGAGATTCATTCATACTTTCGTACTAATTGAAATTGAATTAATTGTCATTACCTGATGCCAGTAGTCTTCCGGTGAGGCCTGAGAGAGTAAATAGCCGGTGTCGTGAATGGCTTGAAGCTCATACAAAATCCCAACACTCGGCAAGATATCCATGTCTCTGATGTGTCCTGGGTTCAATCCCTGGCTTCGTTTTTACTTTTACTCCCAATATAATGCAATGCAATGGATCAATTTGAACGAACCATAATGAATGGATAAAAAACAAATTAAATTAACAATCACTCGCACACTTCCACGAATGCACCCCGAGATCACAATTCACGACAACAATGCAAAATAACAATGCAATTTGTAAACTCCAATTGAATTTCCTTGACTTTGGTTTTGTATTCAAACACTAGTGCACTGGGCCGGTTTAATTGTTTATTTTCGCCTTTGATTTTGATAGGCAATGCAATGCTGGCCAATTGCGATTTACAATTTGCGGTTTTTACCAGAGCGGGAATGCAACAACGCAAAAAATATTTTTCTTTTCTTTTCCTTGTAACTTTTTTTTGTTGCCAAAATTTTTGCCCAATAAAGATTGCGTACGTCCGTCCAAGTCAAGTCAATGGCCAGAAGAATTGGGCACGCCTTTTGATTGATTGATTTCCTTGGAAGGATATGATTTTCTTCCTTGCTCTTGCTCCACCACTTGACCTTTTATTATTTCATCGATTCCAAAATCCCCGTAGTCGTAGTTTCGTCTCGTCCGTCAATTTATTTTTACACACTGCACGACGGCAATGGAGGTAAACGGTGGTGCCGGTCGGTTCACAAAACTTTCTTCCCAAAATAAACTGAGACCGCTGAGAAATAATTGGAGTTGACGTTGATTTTGATAGTGAATGTGATGTGAAGGGGCCGGAACTTTTCAACGAGATAGCATCAACACATTATCAGCAATGTCATTCCAATTTCATACCAAAGGAAGCAAAGTTGACGCAAGGTAAATCCAATGTATGCTTGGTTTATGCTTGGCTGTCAAAATTTGAACAAAGTATTATTTTTGTGTTGTCGTTGTCACTCTCGTTCATGCACTGTTCCAAATTCCAATGTGACAGGTCAAAGGTTATTCATGTACATGTACATACAGTTATACCGTTCTCTTTCTCCATATGATTGTCCAATGTGCAATGTGGATTTCCAAATTATATTTATATTTGTAGTTAATTATAATTATAATTATAATTATAATTTTTGTCACAAGTTCCTGGGAAATGGGACTGTTGATGTGACTGCTGCCAACTCTGACATGACACTGACTGTGAGACACAGGATGAGGTTTGATTTTGGTACTGGGACGGTTATATGTATAATATGGTTTTAGGTAGTTTAGTCAGTTAGTGAGAACTGAAAACTCACTGTAGACTCTACTACTGATTGTACTCACTCCAAAAGTATACCCAATTGAAATCTTGTGGATGCTGCGACGGCAGATGAGGTTGAGGATGAGTAAGGACATAGAAGAGTCATAGCATCGTCATTATCTCTTGTTCCACAGTGTACCTAAAAAATAGTACATACAAAATACAAACTTAGTCGTATAAAATAAAGTGTATACTTTTTTCTTTGAATTGAGTCATGTGTGAAATAACAATACAATACAATTGCACTCTGCACTGCACTATGCGATGCATTTACACCCGGCATCGGCATGACCGTGTGTAAATAGTAGATTCGATTGTATTGTATATTGTATTGTAATTGTGTGTGAGTGTGGCTATCAACTCTGGAATTATTTGGATTGTTGGTCGTAGGTTTACTCATAGTGTGTGAGTGACAAATGACAATACAATACAAATTATGGGTAAACTCGTAAACATTCTTACATACATACATGTTTAGGAAGTAGAAGTAAGTCAATTCGTTCATGATTGACATAATCGGATTAGCAGTGAAATAAATGACCTACATTTTTGTATGCGTGTACGTAATCCCTAAGAGAAGGCTAATTTTTACTAATCCGGAAAAAGGTTTAAAATGTCGTATTTAAAACATGTATGTGCGGCAAATAAACAAAACTCGGAACAAATGAGGAATTCCTGCAGGATAACCCAGTAGTCTAGGCCAGGCATAATAAGAAAATAATTTTTTACACAGCTCCACTCACAAAATAGTAACTGCAACCGGCTAAAACTGTATGACTCACCATAATCAATTTTATTAATTAATTAGTACTAAAAATAAAGGAATTGATTGTGTTCGACCGACCGGCGCGGTCTCGAAATGTGTATTCATTTATTATTGTCATTGTCGCAATTCTACGGCTTGACATTTGAGACTCGCGAATATATTTAGCCATGCACAATGCGAATGCACTGACCTGCCCTAACACAATTATTCTATTATTAGCCATGCATTTGCATTCGCATTCCATTGTATTCCATTTAATGGTCATTTTATTGGACACACCAAAACAAGCCATAAACTTTTCAAATTGTACCTCGTATCATCCAAATCCAAAGGGGGTTCCAAATTCCAAAATTATATTCCAGGAAAAAAATAGCAACGTGAAGAAGGATGTGCGAACTAGTTCTTTTATTAACAAAAATTAAGTTTCATTCAGCAAAATTCAAATTAACGCGGTGTTTGTTTGTTTTCACTTTTCACTGGCGGGACTTTTCCTTTTAGAATTAGAATTCAATAGAGGTCAGAGGTCAACGTGAGTTTGTCTTCCACTTACGATACACTTCCTGACACTACACATGAATCACATGTTCATTGTTGGCGTCCATTGTTATTGTTGTTTGTTATTGTTGGAGTAGTTTCGACAGAAGACAGAGACGCGAGGTGCTCTGACTGAACTGTACCTCACGACGTGAGTGTTCGAATGTGACTAACTCTGAAACTCTCGTTTGTTGTGAGAGAGTGGGAATGAACTCTGCAACTCAAACTGAACGGAGAGCTAGAGCTAGAGACAGACTCATCTCTGTGGCTCCAAATGAAAGGGAAAAAAGAACGCTTGGCGGAATTTGACAGCCAAAGAGTTTCCCTGGAGAACCGTTCCGACTATGTGTCTGTGCCTGTGCCTGTACCTCCTGCCCACCCACCCATTCCCCTTACCCCTCATACACAAAGTCCGTGTACATGTACATACAATGTGTTAAGGTTGAGGGGAATCGAGCTACAAATAGGAGAGTCCGCTCAAACAAAGTTCTGTCTAGTACTTGAACTATAATCTCAACAGTTATGTAAAAGGAAGTCGGATGTTGATCATGCATGATACATTAATTTGGGGATCCTCAGACTTTTTGACTATGCTGATTTTATTTTGCCATCTATTTGCTAATGCTAGTAGATTTTTCTCTCCAGAAAATAAATATCCTGGAATGTTGAAGGGGATATTCCTAAGGAATTTTAAGACAATGCAATGTCTCTAAAAAGGATACTACTAGGTGTTTTTCACCTACATCGCCGAGCTATTTTTCACCGTTACATTTTTCTCCAACACTATTTTATTTCCAAAGAAATTTCTCAAATTATAAAACCAAAAATTCGTTATTACAGTTTCTGGTTCCCAGTTCCCTGTCCCATATGCCCATCCATAAAATTCAGATGCTGATGACAAGGAACCACTGGAACTGATCTTCGATTTCTGGGCTCAATTTTTTTACGAGATTCCGTGGTTCCCTTGTGAGCGGGACTCTCGTCTTTGTCTCTTGATCGGAATCAAGACTACGCTAATTTTTGGAACACCCTGTGATACATGCATTGAAACGGGAACGGAAGATAACAGACCGTCCGGGGATCAAATTCAGCAGCCAGATGGATTTCCCAGAGGGAAGCACGGTCTGGGTGACTCTTGCGACCATAGGATTCGGATGAATTTCTGCTAAGACCGAAATGAACTCCTTGAAATCATAGAGACAGCAGAGCCGGACAAAGATGAACTCAGTCAACTCCTCTCAGAATGACAACAGAGAATCATTGCAAAAATTATTCACGGATTTGTTACTTCCATCACATTGGGAGTGTTCTCCTCAAAATGCCTGCGTGTGCGTGAATCAAGCCCCGCCCTTTAATTTTGAGCTAAATGACACGGAATGTCGTGGGAAGCGTGGAGCCCTCTGTGATTCAGATGGAGATGAAATCGGGCATTTTGAATGTATTCCTGGTCACCTATGCCAAATGGGTAATTTTTTAACTAGTATTTGAATATCACTACTAGGGGTACCATCTCATCTGATTATATGCATTATGATCTATACAACCCCACCAGTCCGGAAATACGGCAACCTGTGCAGGAAAACTTGCTTTTCATGAAGAACTGGAAAAATTTGAAAAGAGTGCGGAAAACGGCGGCCTGTGTCTATTTTTGCCATTTGGTACTTTGTTGCTCTCGCCAACGCCACCTTGTGTCTTCACTCACACGGAGCTAGAAGATTCTAGTCAACGCCATCTACCGCCGCCGTCCGACAACTCACTCAACTTTGTTAATTAAAATCTGACGTTAATTTAAGCTTTATTTTAATTATTTGACAAAATCTATAGGTACGCAATTTATTACGAAGTTTGTTCTCGTGGTCGAATTCAAAACGATAAAAAAATCTCTAATGCAAAATGTCTTCAAAATGTACACATATATTTTTTTTTTCATGTTTTTTTCACGCATATTCTTTTAAAATATCAATTCATTTTCTAATTGGCTCCTTGTAGAGAACAGCAAACTTGAAGATAGATGGCGCTAACACCATCGACACATGTCTCCTGTAATAATTTGGAATAATATTAACCGCCTCTAGTAATATAAATTACGAAATCCTCCCATGCCTTCGCATGTATTTTGTAATCTGTATCTCCTATTTCGAAATTTCTAGAGGTCAAACGGTCACGCTCGTTTATAGGCACATCCAAGATTTCGAAATCGCCAGGTCAAAAGGTCACACATGTTTCGAAATCATTTCTGAATGCGTACAAACCATTTCAATATTTCGAAATCAGCAAAGGTCAAAAGGTCAAGTTCATTTCGAAATGAGAAGGTCGAGTACAGAAAACATTCTCTTCAGTTTACGAGTTCTGGCCGAGGAAGAAGGACGTGTTGAAAAAGTGCTCCTCCGCCATTCGGACAAAGTGAACAAAATAATGAACATGGATGCCATCGGGTACGAGATTGGGCACTTTGACCCACAACGAATGATGAGAGGAATCCGATGTAAGTAAATACCCTAAACATTAATGCATGCACAGTTAAGTGAAACTTCTCTAGAGGGGCCACGCCCTTACGAGGTCATGAAATAGTAGTCCGATTTAAGGATGACCTCCAAACTTGCAGGCTTAATTATATAATAGAGTATTAATTGCATGCCATACTTAATTATAATTCCATACCAAGTTTATTTGTTTTTAAAATGATCGCAATTTTGATATCGTTTGGCGCGATTGCACAACGACTATAGTTATAAATATTCTGGAACAGAGCGCATACCTCATGTTGGGTTTTTGGGAATAGCCCATAACTTAAAAGTGACCTTGAAAAAGTGGAACGATTTGACAACATGAAAGGTCCTTCTGTGAAGGTGATCCCCTATAGAGAGGTTTCACTTTTTTTCTGAGTACAAATACACCACTTTCACCAATGCAATGTAAAGTTAGCCTTGAACTCAATGCCCAAATCTTTAAAAATGCTTTCAGCCCGACGTACACCAACGAGACCAGTACAGGGGCCAATGATGTCACCTGCTACGATGTTATCAAATGCAGTCCGTCAACCTGGAATGCCAAATTTAGTTATCCGTCCACCTCCGGTACAAAATTTAGTCGCCCGTCCACCTGTGATGCCAAATTTAGTCGCCCGTCCACCTGTGATGCCAAATTTATTCGCCCGTCCACCTGTGATGCCAAATGGGATGAACTTCACAGGAAATGGAAATGAAGCAACCATGGATGCCCGACATCTCAGACCCCCATCTCAAACCATGGAAATCCCGGCAGGTGGACCAAGGATGTACCCTGAGCCCAAGATCTGCGTGTCCATTGTGGGATGGCATTTCTCAGCTTTGTTGGACACAGGCTCCTCTGACTGTATCCTTGGAGCTTCGGCCATTAATGTTCTGAAGTGTCGTGGAGTCCCAACGACCACTTGCCATCTCAACCTACAATTTGCTGGAGGTCAAAGGACATCCGTCATTGAGAAGGTGACCGTGGACGTGGAATGGCATGATGGGCGTGTGACGCCAGTGAACTTCTTGCTCCTCCCCACTCTGGACTGTCCAGTGCTCCTGGGCCGAAATTTCATTCATGAGACTGGAGTGATCATGAACATTCGAATGGGCGGATGGGCCTTGGACTCCAACCCCTTCATCTTCTTTCCATTCAAGCGTGACTGTCCATATGAAAATCAAATGGTTGGGGATAGGATCCAAAATGGCAGACAAGGTGGAGCTCGCACTCGCAGTCGTGCAAATGCAAATGGATCAATCAACGATAGTGATAATTCAGAGGTGGAGCTTAGCGGGTAAGTCACAATCACGTGTACAAATTAACATTAGAAATATACAAATAATTTTCAAAATCCTTAAAAAATTTAAATTGATTTGATTTAGTGATTCCGAGGAATGAAGGGCAGCGAAGGAGGAATCTACAGTCTACACATGGAATTCTAAGAAAAAACAGTCCGAGGATGAACGGAGCTGGAGAAAAAAGCTGGAAGCGGAGGATCAACACCGCTCCAGTTGTTTTTAGAAATGAAACAAGAGTTCGAATGACCAACCAAATAATGAACACTTTTTTAAAATTGTATAGAATAGACACACATAATAGAAAAACCTTCCATAGCGTAGCATATCGTATTGTATTGTATTGTATTTTATTGTGATGTAAACTAATTAATAAAATATTGAATCAAATGAAACAAACTTAATTAATTTAATAAAAATTTAATTAAAAATCTGACTTTAATTTAAACTTTTTTTTAATTGTGTGACAAAACATGTACTCTTGAGTCATTTCTTTTGTAAGTCGCGATTGCCGTCCGAGTCGGGCCGAGGTAATGTATTCAGCATTGACTCGGCTCTACTCGGACGGCCATCGCGCCTTACAAAGGAAATGAGTCAAGAGTAGGTACGCATTTTATTAGTGAATTTTGCTCTCGTCGCCCAATTCAAAAATAGATAAATCTCTATCTCTTCCTCCTATTTCGAAATTACTAGAGGTCAAAAGGTCACACTCGTTTCGAAATCATATCTGAATACATGCAAACCATTTCCGATATTTCGAAATTAGTAGAGGTCAAAAGGTCAAGTTCATTTCGAAATGAGAAGTTCGAGTACAGAAAACATTCTCTTCAGTTTACGAGTTCTGGCCGAGGAAGAAGGACGTGTTGAAAAAGTGCTCCTCCGCCATTTGGACAAAGTGAACACAATGATGAACATGGATGCCATGAGGTACGAGATTGGGCATTTGGACCCACAACTGATGATGAGAGGAATCCGACGTAAGTAAATACTCTAAATATTAATGCATGCATAGTTAATTGAAACTTCTCTAGAGGAACCACACCACAACCTTACTAGGTCATGAAATGGTAGTGCGATTTAAGAATGAGCTCCAAACATGTATACTTAATTATATGGAGAATTAATTGCATCCCATACTTAATTATAATTTCATAGAATTTCCAACTTTATTTTTTTTAAAATGATCGCAATAATCGCAATCGTTTGGTGCACGACTAATTGTAAATAATAAATATTATCATTAAGAGATAGAGCGCGCAACCTATGATGGTTGTTTTTTTGGAAAAACCCACACCTTAAAAATTCAGACCTAGAAGAATTGAGACGATATTGGTCATTCTATGAAGGTGGTCACCTATAGAGAGGTTTCACCACTTTCCCCAATGCAATGTAATGTTTGCCTTGAACTCAATGTGCGAATCTTTAAAAATGCATTTAGCCGGACATTCACCAACGAGACCAGTACAGGGACCTATGATGTCACCTGCAACGATGTTATTAAATTCAGTCCGTCAACCTGCGATGCCAAATTTAGTCATCCGTCCACATCCGGTGCAAAATCTTGTCGCCCGTCCACCTGTAATCCCAAATGTACTTTTGTCCCGGGCAGTCCGGATGAACTTCATCCCCAGAAATGGAGCAGCAGCCATGGACGTCCAACATCTCGGACCCCAATCCCAAATCCCGGAAATCCCGTCAGGTGGGACGAGGATGTACCCTGAGCCTATGATCTGCGTGTCCATTCTGGGATGGCATTTCTCAGCCAAGTTGGACACAGGCGCCTCTGATTGTGTCCTTGGAGCTTCGGCCATTCAGGTTCTGAGGTCTCTGGGGATCCCAACGACCCTTTGTCATCTCAACCTACGATTTCCTGGAGGTCAGAGGGCATCCGTCATGGAGAAGGTGAGCGTGGACGTGGAATGGCATGATGGGCGTGTGACGCCAATCAGTTTCTTGCTCCTCCCCACTCTGGACTGTCCGGTGCTCCTGGGTCGAAATTTCATTCATGAGACTGGAATGATCATTTCCATTCGAATGGGCGGATGGGCCTTGGACTCAAACCCCTTCAGCTTCTTCCCATTCAACCGTGACTGTCCATACGAAAATCAAATGGTTGGGGATCGGATCCAAAATGGCAGACAAGGTGGAGCTCGCACTCGCAGTCGTGTTAATGCAAATGGATCAATCAACGTTAGCCATAACTCAGAGGCGGGGTTTAGCGGGTAAGTCAAAATCACATATTCAAATTAATTTAAAAAAATATTAACATTATGTGCAAAATATTTAAAAAATTTAAATTGATTTGATTTAGTTATTCTGAGGAATGAAGTTCAGCGAAGACGGAATCTACAATCCACGCATGGATTTCGAAGAAGCCAGTCCGAGGATGAACGGAGCTGGAGAAACAAAGCTGGAAGCGGAAGATCAACCGCTCCAGTAAATACATATTATGAGAATGTAATAATAGAAACACAACACACATGACAGAAATAATTCCATTGCGTAGAATATCGTATTGTATTGTTTTGTATTTTGATGTAAACTAATTAATAAAATGTTAAATCAAATGAAATAAACTTAATTAATTTAATAAAAAAATTAATTAACGTGTGACTTTAATTTAAATTTCATTTTAATTGTGTGACAAAATCTGTACGGACGCAATTTATTAATTGTAATTTTGTTCCCGTCGTCCAATTGAAAATGAAATAAATCTCTAATACAAAAATGTTCATTATGTCCTTTTTATGCATATTTTTTATTTTCATGTTTCACAATATATTTTTTTTGTATATTTTCTTATTTTCATATTTCACGCAGATTTTTTTAGAAACTGAATCCATTTTTTATATGACCCCCTGTTGAGAATAACAAACTTAACGATGGCGCCAGCTAACGCTATCGACCATGTGTGTAATAATTTGAAATACTTACAACTAGTTTTCTATATTGCCCGGCTCAAGTAATATAATTACGAAATCCTCCCATGCCTTCGCATGTATTTTGTATTCGGTATCACCTACTGCTAATTCGAAATTTGTAGAGGTCAAGAGGTCACATATGTTTCGAAATCATTTTCGAATGCATACAACACATTTCCAAGATTTCGAAATCACCATAGGTCAAAAGGTCAAGTTCATTTCGAAATGAGATGTTGGAGTACAGAACGTATTCTCTTCAGTTTACGAGTTCTGGCCGAGGAAGAAGGACGTATTGAAAAAGTGCTCCTCCGCCATTCGGACAAATTGAACAAAATAATGAACATGGATGCCATCGGGTACGAGACTGGGCATTTTGACCCACAGCTAATGACGAGAGGAACCCGACGTAAGTAAATACCCTAAACATTAATGCATGCTTAGTCAAGTGAAACTTCTCTGGAGGGGGCACACCCACACCCTTACTCATGAAATGGTATCCGATTTAGAATTACCTCAAAACTTGCCTGCATACTTAGGTAATTACATACACAATTAGTTGCATGTCATACTTATTTATAATTCCATAAAATTTTCAATTTTATATTTTTAAGTGATCGCAATTTTGAAATCGTTTGGCGCATTTGCACAACTATAGTAATAAATATTATAAGACAGGGCGCGCACCTGTGCATGAGGTTTTGGGAATAGCCCAAAACTTAAAAATTTCAACCTAGAAAAAGTGGGACGATTGGACATTGTGAAAGGTCCTTATATGAAGGTGGTCCCTATTAGAGAGCTTTCACTTTTTTTCTGAATACAAATATACCACTTTCACCACTGTAAACTTTGACTTGAACTCAATGCCCGATTTTTTAAAAATGCATTCAGCTGGACCTTCACCAACCAGGCCAGTACAGGGTCCAATGATGTCACCTGCTCTGATGTTATTAAATTCAGTCCGTCAGCCTGCAATGCCACATTTAGTCATCCGCCCACCTCCGGTGCAAAATTTAGTCGCCCGTCCACCCATGATGCCAAATTTAATCCCCCGTCCACCTGTGACGCCAAATGTACTTCCGGCGCCGGCAATCGGGATGAACTTCACAAGTGGAAATGGAGCAGCCATTGACGCC
>JAQIXO010001189.1:0-13463 GCA_034700305.1 Protaphorura armata
TCGGATTCGAAAAAATAAGTGAGTTCTCATTTTACTCAACCTTCGAATCCGGATTCACGAATCCCGAATCCGGATTCGAATCCGACTTTTTTGGGATTCAGTGGGGCGAATCCGAATCCGACTTTTACCGGATTCGAAGGAAGCGAATCCGAATCCGAATCCGACTTTTGCTGGATTCAGGATTCATGAATCCGGATTCATTTGAATCCGAATCCGACCAAAACCGGATTCACGCGAAGCACTAGTATAGGGTGTGCACTACACACTTAATACATACACACCAACACACCTGTACAAATGAATGTACAGAAAAAGGTGTTCCCCGGATGCTATTTTTTGCTATTATTAACACACAACAATGCAATGCAGAGATGAAAGGGAGGTGGAGAAAGTGCGGCTCCTATTTATACACAGGGTATTGTAGTCCACAGCCCACGAAAACTCGTTTTTGTAATACATATGTGGAAGTAACAGCAGGTGATACGACTCGGATTATACTCGTAATATTCTACCAGTGTAACAAAAATATAATACTGTAGGATTGAAACGGATTACATCGGTTTTCCATTTAATCACTTCACGTGAACCCCCCTGTTGTAACTCATAAAATAGAAAAAAGCATTCAAGTGGCATAGCACATTTAGCACACCAGGAGTTGAAGGTTCAGTTTTTCTTAAATATTTTCAAAAATATCGTAAAATTTAATAAGAATACAGCTAAAAAATACGAGATGGCCAATATCTGCGCAGTTCCATTGACGTTTTGTCAATCGGTAAAGGGAATGACAAAAGGTGTTTCTTTTCACGAGTTACCAACCCAGTTAGACATCCGCGAATTGTATCCGAGTGTCAGGAATTTTAAAGTTACCATGTAAAACGATATTTGGGGCCCATGTTGATGGATTTAGGGGTAACAAGTGTAATTCGAACCCGTCTAGTGGACCAACTAAAAGGATTAACACCGGTGGAGACTTATGCTAGCTTGGCTTTTGACGAGATGGCCATGAAATCAAAATTGATACATATTAAGCAAAAGGGTCGACTGTTTGGGGAGGTCAATTTTGCAGGATTGCTAACTCACAAGGGAGGAACTCTGGCAAACAAGTTACTGTGCTTTGTACTAAAAGGGTTATCAACTTATTTTGAAATACCTGTCGCTTATTTTCTTGTTCGAAATTTGACTGGAGATCAACTACTCGTTCTGATCAAAAACGTTGTCAGTGAATTAGAAGGAATTGGATTTCGAATAGTACGACTGGTGGCCGAGGACATCTCGGTGAAACAGCGCGTGTTCCGAGATTTATCTGGTAGAAATCAAATACGACATGTGATTCCACATTTTGTCAAACCTAATCAGCCACTATTTCTAAGCTTTGACTACTGTCACATAAAGAATATTCGGAACAATTTTTTGAAAAGAAAACTGGAAAACAATGGAAGAGAAATCGACTAAAGTTTCAACTTCAATTTATCCGAGTCTCAAAAAGACAATACTCTAAAACTGGCCATACTATTAACAAGTAGAATGGTATATTCATCAAAGTCACCGCCTTGTCAGAGGTATGTTAATTATTGATAATTTATCTATCATCTGAATATTCAAATCTGACGCAGATATTCAAGATAACATGATGGATGTTGCTGCTGCTTAGGTGATATCCGGTATTATTTGCCGCAATTTGAAAGATAATTTCAAGTGTGGGCAGAGAGCGAAGGCGTTAATAGCTACAGAGACGAGATCTAACAACTCCATACGACTCCAGCATCATGGTGGACTGTTATGTTGTACCCTACAAGAGAATAGGTTCAATTAGTGCATTGTATTTTTCAACTTCTTGACAAATTTTTGTATTCATTTCGAGATTGGAGGAACCGCTCACGGCAGTTGGTCTCGATTTTGACACCTCCAACCAAAAGAAGTTGAATTTTTATATGTGGGTGCGGTGACAGTGAGCATACGGAGAAAGTAAATAATCTGGTTTTGAAACATGTAGTGAAAATATATATTTCCATAGACTAATGCGGAAGCGGTAAAAGCTCAGGTTCAGCAGTTAACCTTCACCGTTATGTCGAAAAGTACTTAAATTTTAGAATATTCCCAAACCTGAATTAAATAAATTAGTGTTTGAAGAGAAAAAGTCGTGATTGCTCACCAACACAATGCGATTTACTTGTGAAGTATTAGCGCTTATGGGTGGCACCTAGCGGTATCTGTTCAAACTCTCTCGGGACATCTAATACATAGGGAAAAGAGGAACCTTGGCAGGCATTCTCTCAAGACTAATACAGAAGGCATTGGGGTCAGCATAAACATAGCATCGTAGACAAGATTGTAATTAAAAACTTACTAATTTTGGAATGAAAATCATAAAGGAATTCTTAGATGTCATTTTATTTTAATTAAAATGATTCAATAATCCGTGAATATTAATTATACTTAATCAAGAATTACATTTTTAATTAAGTTTTTTGTTTTGTTTATGTATACATATGTAATTTAATAATTGCTAATGCTTGTGATTGATATAATGCTTAATTATATTATTTAAGTATTTAAGTAAGTAAGTGTATGTATAACGATTGTTTTCCGAAAGCTTGGAATAAAGAAAATTTTGTTCAAAAATGGCATCCGATTATTCCATTCAAAGTCCTAACAATATGATATGCTATCAGTTTGGTACTACCCTTTAACCATTGGATGTAATTCCTTTAGGTTGACCTGGGAAATGTTAACGCTAATGTAATGGTCATGTCAAGTATGAGCATTCCAATGCGAGGGACTGTGAGTGCTACTAAATGAAAAAATGGACCAAATTTATTTAAAATAGGGAAACAAGAATCTAATTGTCTAGACATATAGTGTGTTAGAAATGGTTTGAGAGGTTTTTTAGAAAGGACGGCCTTTTCTGAATACAATTGTTGGAATGATGCGAGTCTTACAGTCAATATAAAAAATATAGTAAAATCCATTAACATAGTAATATACACTAGTTGTGTGTGAATTTGTAATTCCATAACTAAAAGTGAGTAATTCATAAACACCATGATAATGACGGAGCTAATGATGCCAAATGGGACTAGAAAATCTGCAAGGGATGAGATATTTCTTTCGTTGAACAAATACATTCCTTTGTAAATTAAAATCCAATCCTTTGGATTTGAAAGTATGGAGTGGCTATTCACTAGTTCCATTGTAGATTTTCTGAAAATTACAAATTCAATTTAATCCATAATTTGTAATCAAAATAATACCCCAAATGTGTATTGTTTAGACTCTGGTCTTTTCAATCTGCGCAACGCAAGTGTATTGAGTGGCACTAGTTCGAATCCCACCCGATGCACACTTTTTGCGCCCATGTTTTATTTCGAGATTTCCAATTTACTCTGCCCTCGCAATTCAAGTTTCATGTCACAAGATTTGGCCTCCAACAATGTTTTTTTATTTTAACATGCTTGTATTACACGCATTGTAAAATAAAAAGCATTGTTGGAGGCCAAAATCTCTTGACATACATGAGACCGAGACGTGAATTGCGAGGGCAGAGTAACTTCGACTCAGTGCAAAAATTCATTCAAAAACTCGCGCGCAGATTTTCAAGTTTTCAAAGATAAAAATGAGAGTTTTACTAACGCCATAATTTTGAAGGTCTCCGTCACAGTGAGTGCAGACATTGTTATATAAAGTATAGTGAGCAAAATCGGTGGAAATAATTGAAATGTAATCAAGACTGAAAGTATGAACCGGAATAGTTTGAATAGAATCGTGAGTCCATTCCCACCATCGTAACACAACGGTAAAATACTATTTAAATAATGTAAATCACATTTAACTAAATGTAAAATGACCACAACACATTGCATGAAACACCCAACACTCATAAATATTTTGGAACATATTTTATAAATTTTATAAATATTATTATCATTGTTTATAATGTTTTGACGTTCAAATAATATTTGAAGTTTTAATAATTGATTCAAACTTTCTTTCATTTCATGAGCCTTCCAAACATAGTTGAATTGGGAGATAAAGATGAAACAAATTATGAACAGTTGGAGTAATTTAAATTGTGTGTACACTGAATTAATATCTAAATTATTTTGACTCATTCCTAATATTTGTACTAATATGGTTATAGCGATTAGAATTAATGATGAAAAAGACATTAATTTTCTCCATATTGACTCGTCAATGTCAACTTGGTTCTTTTGAGTATTCCAATGAAATGGTAAACTGTTTCCACTGTAATGTGAGTAATTCACAATAAAACAAAGAGATTTTGAAAATGTATCCATTTTGAAAATATTTAAAATCTGTCAATTTTTGAGTTAATATATGGAATGTGCGTTTATATTCTCAGTATTCCAAGAAATGAGACGGCTACGATACTAAATGCAATACAGAGTCGCCGAAAGACGGAATTTATTGAGTGATGTCAAACCATTTACTTTGATAATTGTAGGGGAAAATTGTATTTGTTTTTCGAATTGTATGTTTACATTTACAAATTTAAGTTTGAAGAGAATAAAAACATGAAATTATTGATGGGACGATCTGATTTGTGCTAGAAACATGAGAAATCATTATTTGCCCTGGCCCTGCTGGCTAACAATCACTCCTCGGAAATTAGATTTTATTATTTCCTAATGCTAATACATGTTCATTCCACGCTCTAAAATTCTAACAAACTTTGAACTATGTTCCCGTGGTTTAGAATAAGATGTCTACCTATTCAGTTGTGGCATTCAATTATCAATAATTGTACTGTACAAACAACGAACGTTATTTGCAATTTAATTCTCAGTTGAGAAACAAAATTCAAACCTAACGCACAGGATGCGTAGATATGTTTCAAAACAGTTCTGCTTCGGGGTTCTAATTTTACTCTTGTTATGTTGTAGGGAACGGACTGGTCTTAAAATCATCAATTTTTGACAACAAAATTACCCGTGTTTAAAATCAATTGTCTATACTTGAAAAGATTTACTATTACATTCAAGTTTGTACAAAATGGGATTTCAATTATTTTGTACTTACCTGTAAAGTGTACACCTGCTAATTCGTCCTCATAGATTTGCCTTAGCTATCCAAGTAGCCACTAGATAAAACTACACTATTAAACAGAACTAAAGTATTGCACCCTCCGGGCTAGACAGTTTAGCTAAAATTATGTGATAATGGACTGTTTTGCAGGAACATGAAAAGTTTCGGCCCTACGGGTCGTACTTTTATTACATAGACTATAGTATAGCATCAGGATGAAATCATGTAATTTCGTATCATTTAAGAATTTTTTGTGCGACTGAGAAATATGATGTTTGAATTCCAATTCCAGATTCTACTGATTTTTCAAAACTATACTCCCGGGCGTATTTATACAAAAAAGTGAGTTCTCAAACTTGTACCACCGGTTTGAAGTAGTGGGAGCACACGGTCCAAATTTATTATAAACTAGCGAACCCGTGAGTCCCAAAAAGATTAGTCGTGCCTTATCACTCTGAGTTTAGTTGTATGAATAACTCTCTGTGGAAAACTTCCGGTTTAAACGGGACTGCCAGACGTGATCTGACGATTAGGTCCATTATTTTTAGAATTATCAAGTTTTAGGACGTTTAGGTCCATTATTTTTAAAATTATCAAGTTTATTACATTACTTACACTAGCAAGGGAATGCTTGCTTCGCAAGCACCCTTCATATAAGCCCGCCATTACTAAAAATTGGGTCTGTCGGAAATGTAAACTTTTCTGTATAAGCGTTGTTTTTTCCTCAAATTCCAACCAAAATCTATTCGGTAACCAGGAGCATCGAAAATGTTTTTCTTCAAAAGATACGAGGACGGGTGACGGGTGTTCACGTGAATAAAGAGGCCCGATTATGGGCGACCACCTGTATTTTGAGGCCAAAATTTTAACTAAACTTAAAGTCACACAGCCGAACACGGCGTAAACGAGTAACCAGGCCCGTAACTAAGGGAGGCCAGGGAGGGCGGCTGGCCCAGGGCCCGAAGGGTCCAGGGGCCCGAGACGCCTCATAATTTTTTAAACTTTATGGAAATTAGCAACTGGAAAGAATTATTTGTTAACACTGCATATCCCTAATGAGTTAATATAAGTATAAGTTAAATTAGTCATCTGGATTGCTAATGTTATTTAGCAAGAAGGATGGACCCTGTCTGTAGTTTACCACACAAATAAGAGATAGAGAAGGTTCAGCCTCCGTGGTGTTTAGTTTCTGTCGGCAGTGAGTTACGAATTTTCGATATCTCAGTGCGCGTGTAACATATCATATGTTACAATCAAATAGCCTCCGATGGTTGCCGCGATACTGCGTGCGGTCGTTCGTTCTTTTCAGTTACGCAGAGGGAGCACGGCCTTCCCTAAAAAACTTGGAGAGCGCCGAAAACTCAAAACAAATTATTAGACAATAAAGTTTTTAGTACAATGTCCGAAAAAAAATTTTGCCCTTCCGGGCCGAATATCAATTTTGTACTCCTATTTATAACGACAGTTGTCAAGAAAAGTAAAAAAATCTAGGCCTTTTGGGCCGATTATCAGTCTAACATTCCAAATTAGAATTCGAATATTTGCTAGGGCCGCGAAAATTTTAGCGAAGGCGCTGGTATAGTATAGCGTTTCGTTTCTAGTTTGTCTAGACTATAAAGATATTTAAAACCTACGACCAGAAAAAAAATATGTTGGGGGGGGGGGCACTAAAATTATAATCAATTTAGGCGTCTGAAAAGAATTTCTGTTGTGTAATGTTGATCGTTTCTGCTCTATCGAAATATGCTCTTATGTGGCGAAATTAGGTATTCCTAGTTCATCTATGTGGCGAATAATTTTTGGTGTTGTGTAACACGCAATATGTATTTAATTAGTTGATTTCTTTTGTCGTTAATCCAGTACAAAAATCATTTGTTGAACCAATATTACTGCCTATTAGAATGCAAAATTAGAATAGGGCATTTGTATTGGGCATTGTATCCGAATAAATTGAGTTGAATTGAACTGTAGTTTAGCGTAACATTGCATTAATTAGTTAAACTAAACAGTAACAGTATACGAAAGCAGGTGGATTTTGAAAACCGTAGTTCCGACCTATAGTGTAGTATTAGAGAGCATTGGGCATTGCGACGGGCCGCAGTTGCGTGGAACACAACGACTGGGAAAGTTACGTTACATTGCAGGAGTACGTGTGACATATATGACCAATGCTAAGCGGGCATAATACGTATGCTATTTACGATCAATACTAACTGCCGCACCTTGGCACTGCACTGTCTCACTCGCTACTTGAGTACGTACATGCCAGTGCGGGCACAAAAGTTGAACACGACGACGGCTGATATAATTATTTATTTTTGATCTGACGAATTCTCTCTCTAATTCAGTACAACAATCATCAGTACAAATACACTTTTCATTTTAGAAAAAAATGGTAAGGATTTGGTCTATTGATGATTCAACAGTAGAAGAAAAGGAGCGTGAACATGATAGCTCCCCATCAAAATTTCTAAGTTTGGACCAAGTTAAGGAGACGGCAGGACTGGTGTACTGGAAAGTAAGTTTTTGTCATAGACTAATTAATTTCACTTTTATGTAGCACTTTTTCGTATGAACTCGATAAAAATAATGCGAAACGTTATCTTTTGTTCTAAGCATATGAAACCAATTATTACATTATAAGTTACACACAATAGCATGAAAAGAATATAAATCTGCTTATGAGCGAACCAAGCTGACCCATTTACCAAGAATTTTATACGAATCAAATACACTGCACCGCATACAGCGGAGTGTCCTCTATTGTTTACTTATTAAATCTGTTGTTCGTGAACGGTTACAATATGCCTGTACTTCACATATATATAATGCTCACTGCATATTTTGGTAGTTAATCATTTATTCCAATTTTTTTCAAAAATAATAGCTAAATACAGACACTTATGAAACTGACGGCATATTGGACAAAATTCGAGAAGATCGCGGTTATACATACGATACTGTGACCGAAGGTTCGGAGGAGGATTTGCCGATTCGAGAGCAATGGGTGAGTGTAAACGTAGTAAAAGTAAACGAAAGAATTTTTTTTTTAAAATAAGTTTAATTTGTATTTATACTTGAATTGGATCTTTTCAGCTCCGAACTTTCTTCAGTGAACATCAACGAACAAATGAAGAAATGCGGTACATTATTGCTGGCACAGGGTATTACGATATACGAGTTAACCCTGATGAAAATTGGATACGTATTGAAGTGAGTGCTGGTGATCTAATTGTATTACCGGCCAGACTCTATCGACGATTTACATTTGACTCAAATAACTACGTGAAAATTCTAAGGTTTTACATTGGAGATCCCAAATGGCCACTTTCACACATACCCTACAATGATGAAGATATTGTCGATGCAGGTCTTGCGATTATTACATTAATTTAATTATACAGGAATTGCATTTATACCTGATCCACAATTGCTTGAAATTATTCGTATGTTTAGGCGGAGATGGAGTGAAGAATTCTGGAGAGAAACGGACGGCTGGACAAGATACACATAAGAGTTCGTCTGCAACAACTGCATCTGCCGCCAAGGCTGTAGAGTCACTGAAAGAACGAGAACCTGGCCTGGCTAAATTGGAAGACAGTTCAGCAAAATTAGAAATTGGTGCTGAAAATTTTGCTTCAGCTTCGCACCAACTCATGCTGAAGTATAAGGATAAGAAGTGGTATCAATTTTAAATAATTTTTCAATCATTATCTTTCTATTCATTAGGCACAAGTGTTAAACTCAATGCACTCAATGTTTGGAATAGTTTGACATGCACAGCACTTTCTGTTCCTGTACCACTGTTCCTAAATTATACCAGTACAGGCTTGGGCAAATAATATTGAACATTACAATTCAATTTATATACAAATACAGTTCAATACAAATTAAACTTACGAAACTGCAATTAATTACATTTGAATTTTTTGAAAGTAATTTTTTTATTTTTTTATCTTACCAATCTAAACATTGTTTATTTTATACACTATTTATTATTCAAACATTAATTATTTTGTTGACCTGATTTCTATTTCTTATTTCGATGTTTTTCAGGCAACATAATGACCTCAAATGAGGGCGTTTTTCTATGTTAATAAATAAATAAATAATAATTAGGCACTCTATCTGTCACTAACGATCTGAAAATTATGAAATTGTTAAGGCCCTAATTAATTATATAAAAAATCAATATTCTGCTTTATGTTTAAAATACAAATTATTCAATATACGCCGATTGTATTTAAGGATATGTGTTGTATTATGGAATGCTTGTGAATTAGATAAAGAACTTGCGAATGCATATGTGCTAGAGAACTGTGATAGAGTATGAAGTCCTTTTCAATTGATTTAAGTACTGTATATATTTAAATGAGCAGGCATTTCAACATGTAACAATTAACAATCTTGTTAATTTTACTTTTCACGGTATAAGACCAATTTATTGAAAATCGTGTTATGACTAAATGAATAAATAAATAATTATAATTAATGACATATCAGAAAAAACTAAAGATAATGTGCTTCTAGGTCCATAATATATACTGGAAAAAGTGCTTACTTTGACTGAACAAATGACGTGTTCTAAACCATTCATTCATTCACTCACCTCATGTTGTATCACAAAATATTGCATACTACTCTACTTAACTACTCTTGCATACAAACGAGGATATGCGAATGTGAAGTCTCGAATCAGCCAATATGGGCGAATACATAGCAAGTGATTTATTCGAACGAATTGTGTATTTTTTTTTGCCAACTAGGGTTAGTTCCACATAACAAATAAAACAATATGTACAATTATTAATTTTTTTTTACTAAAAAAAACTGAGCTGCACGGCCATGAAACACATACAGCGGAGCCGCTTGGACTACACCTCCATTGTTAGTTCAGGTGAAATTAAGACTTGGAGATGAGGACTGCACACGTGTAATATGTATTTTGTTGCCCCTCCAAGTCATGCGTGCCGTCTGAATATGTTTTCATTACTGTGCATTATTCTAAGCGTAATTGTTCTAACGGTGTAGACCTGGCTTCATGTCTCATTAATTAATGTAAACATTAATGAAATGAAACTACACATTACACGATATCCGATAAGACAAAATAATCAATAAAGGAATGAAATCTGATTCCTAATTAATTTGTTGCTGAATATGAAATACATTCTGTGTTGACATTACAATCCACATATCACTTCCATAACTTTGACGGACCATACGGTATTTGAACAAAGAGTAAACATTTTATATTTTCAATATTGTCGAAATATTATTTGTATTCTAAACACAATTAATTGAAATACACCTTCATATGCTGTATTGACATTACATCCCGCGCATTCAATATATTATATATGTAATAGGTGTACCTTCGACAGAATATTAGCCATTGGAATCAGAAAGGAACGTTATCTATTCACAACATGTTAATTGGATTCTAAGTACATATGTCTATAAATATAACTTGGTCAGTTCCAGTCTTTCATTCTGAACAGTGGTTTCAAATTTTAAGGAACTGAGATTGGACATGGCAAACGTTTTGGAGGAACTCGTCTGGCTGGTAAATTACATTATGATATTTAATATCTCGTTGCTTTCAATCAATTGACATTGTTTTAAACATTGCATTACAAATTCCCATTCATTTAAGAATAAGACGGAACTGAGCGTTGGATATGCGGCTGCTGAACTAACAGTAGGAGTTCCTGTTCTTATTGGAAACATGATTGTTCTTCTTTCCTTCATTAGAGTTGGAAGCTTAAGGACACATAGGAATATTTTTATAATTTCTTTAGCCCTTGCAGACCTTATGGTGAGTTTCTTTAGACTAAATTATTGTCAACTACTACACTACAACTACATTGATTAAATTATTAGTCAAATGGTATATAACATAGTCGAAATTAGATAAATTAATTCTTTTCAGCTTGGAATTCTAACTGTTCCATTTTGTATTATCATCGCCATGGGACTTCCAAGACATCTGTTTGGGTGTCGGCTAAGTTTAGCACTAGCAGATACACCTGTCTACGTATCTATGTTTGCATTTTTGGCAATAACACTTGATCGTTTATGGGCAATAGCTTGGCCATTCAGTTACCAGAAAAGAATGCGAAAAACGATTGCTCTCCGTAAGACATACTTTATGCCATTTCTATCAACCACGGATATTGAATAATTTATTTGATTCTAGGAATTTGCTGTGGAGCCTGGTTCCTCGGAACTATTCTCGCGTTTCTTCCTGTCCTAGGTTGGTACAATCATAATGGTTGGAATGAAAATAATCCAGGATGTTTTTCCATGGAGGTCCAAGCCATGCTTGCGTTAGTGTTTAGTCATGGCGTCATCGCAATTGTCTGTCTAATTGTACTAATTCCAGTGTACATCTACTTGTATGTACAAATGATCAAACAGGTATATTTAACTCAAATATTTTAAACTACTTGGTTACCTAGTACTCATGAATGTTATAATATTTATAAATAATAATATTATACAAAAAAAATTGTATTCAAGATGAAAACCATTGAAAAGTTAACGATAGAAGATAGGAGAGTGTCTACTACGAGCGACAAAGGAGTTACTTGTGGTATAACGTACATAAAACTAATGTCGGATACGAAACACGCAATAATTGTTGGAAAAATCGTATTTGTTTTTCTGGTAAGAAACAACTATGATTTTAATAGTAAAAACTATTACGCATGAAGCCATGTAATTTGAAATACATTTGTTTAGATTTGTCAGCTACCACTACCAACAATATTTTGGATTCGAACTTTTTCTGATGACAAGGCTTTAAAATTTATTCCATCTGTTTGGTCATCCTACGCATTAATTTTACTTCATGCGAATTCAGCACTAAATCCATTCCTCTATGCATATCATCTTTCAGAAATTAGAGAAGCAATGAAAGGAACAGTCCTGGCACTTGTGAGATGTAAGTGTTGATCACACTCAGATGACAATGGAATTTTAGCCAGACCATGTTTTATCACGTGGGCATTAGCTCTCCCCACTGGTGGCGAACATTAGAACACCGTCTTCTTTGATCACATGTCTTTTTGGAATAACGTGGCGTCAAATAGGTCAAAATTAGCATACTTTGTTTGTTTGTTGGTTTTTTCATTTATGTGCGTTAGGACAGAGTTCAAACATATCAAGTAACTTCTTCATTGTGTGTTAATTTCTCCCTTTGCCCGAAAAGCGTTCTAATTATCGCCACCGCCATTTGTGGGCGTGTATTTGGAGCCCCATGTCATGCTCACGTGATTAAGAGGTGACGATAATTAGGGCACCGGCCCAGAGGTGGCAAGAATTGGACGAGCCTACGCTAGCTATCCTCTCTATACTGCAGTGGAGGTCGCTGTGTTGAACATTGAATGGTCAACTAGACCGTGCATCGAGATGTAGCATTCAGATGAAGATTCAACATAAATTGCACATAATAATTGTACAACTACTTGTGACAACTTGAATTTTTTGAGTATGGTTATGTCTATGTGTATGAAATAAAAATCAATTAGTTTCCAACTAACAACATAGCGTGGATTTATAAATTTTTTGCTGAATTAGAGTAATAAATTAAGGAAAGCCGCATATTTTTGTAAAAGTAGCCCTTTTAAATGATGTTTCGATAGATTATTCCCATTTCTCTTCTGTTAACATGAGTTTAATAAAGTAATTATAAAGATACAAGGACGAATAATATTAATTTTAGCCAGCACTATTTGAAAATATCATCGCACTATAGAGCCAAACAATTGACATGCATTATTACAGAATTACATTATACATTACAATATAAAATACATAATACATTATAATACATAATAAATTCATAAGTAAATGTAATTCTCCATTCAAATAATATTATATATTTTACTCAACTAAAAAAAACGAAGCTCAAGGAATTGATTTTCCCTCAGATGATGCCTCACTCTGGAATAGCCAAGCTATTAGTGTGTGGAAACTGGATTTGACGGGCAAAAAATATCGTAGTTTAACTCGTAAACTATATGTAAACATGTTTACGAGTACAGAAAAAGAAGCCATACTGTACGCAAAAACTTGAAATGTTGAATCTCTCATTAAATTATTGCCAAGTTTCATCTCTTCTCTTTTTTTTTACCTGGTAATACATTTGGAGGTTAACCACTCCGCGACCAAGGCAAAAAAAACATAATTAATTAGATGACTAGACAGGATTTAGATAGCAAAGTAAAACTTGAGTTAGTTTGTTCCGAGAAACACTCAAGTCAATAACGAATTCCTTGATTACAAAATATTCTTAATTAATCATTAACTTTTAATTAACGAAAAACATCAAAATTAAATCTTACAAGGGAATGCTATGAGCTGACCACGAGGACCTTGGTACGCCATATTTTTTTTCGGGTGCCCTGGCATGCCCT
>JAQIXO010001190.1:0-13456 GCA_034700305.1 Protaphorura armata
ACAAGACACAAATCATATTAAATCATAAAATGAATGAACCAAAATCAAGCTAAAACAACGAAAAGTTCATAAACAAATAGTACTATGGTTAATTTCTAAAAGTGACAAGCTCTCCTGACAGTGCTCAACTTCAAAATGTGATCCTCGGTTGATTTGAGTTAATACGATCTATTACTTACGAAGTACTAAAATGTTGGAGACGATCTTTATTGCTACTTCGGACCAAGTGCCACTTCACTTGGCCAGAGAGGTAAGAGTACAGTGCTCTCTCAATAAGAGGATTGGCTTGCTCTGTTGGGTCAGGTCATCTTAAGAGAATCTCACGTGAAAGATACTTCAGAGCTAAACTCTTTCTGCCGTAACATTGATTTTTTATTATACTGCCCATGGACCAGTAGGTGAGCAATATTTGGAATGACGTTTTGGTTGGACGTGTCATTCAGAATTTTATATATAACTTCACGTTTACGTTTAAAGGGATGTAAGTCGCGATATCTGGCTGAAGATATTTCGTGAATTCTATTGCAATCCCCGTTAAGTAAATAAATAAATATTGGGAATGACCAACAGGTGGTAAAAGTATTTCCAATACAAGACATTAGTCGCACACAAGTTCACATGCGGAAAAATAAGAACTCACATAATTCCCGATGTTCGTGATGAAACTTTTCAAAATCTAGGCTAGGCAGTATCTCCCCAATTTTTCAACGCCAAATCGTAAAGTTTTTAAGCTCCTTGGGGCTTTTATATGTACCTGGACCCCCGATGAGAGCTGCTTAAGTTGCCACTCCGCTGAAGATGGATGATGAGAGACCAGTGTATGCTGGTTTTCCATGTTCAATCCCTTCCAATAGTTTGATCCTCATAACATCACAATAATTTTTTTTAGTTTTATTTTGTTCGCGAGGGGGCCAGAATTAATCGATTCCGGCAATTCCGGCTGAACCTACCAACATTCCAACTGTTCATTCTACAGTTAACAGTATTTATAGATCAGAACAAAACAATTTGTAACGTTCCTTTCTCTATTCTCTTAGCACTTGTTTCCAACTATGTGTCCTTGGCTTTAAAACTATATATAATTAGCGAAATTCCAGCGAAACTTGTGAAATTTTGGAAACTGATGATCCCTTGGTTTGAGTCTCAGTCTAGCCCGGAGGTAAGAACGTTCAAACCATTAAATGTTGGAAACCATGGTCTTCAGGTTTTGGAGACCAAGTCGGAATTGATATTAGTTGTTGTCTTAACTGATAACTTTGAATCAATGTTAAAATACACGTGATATTGGAGGATTTAAGTGACATTTCATACAAACGGGCAGATACTAATTGTTCTGAAGGACTGCGGCCTAATAACTAAAAGTTAATAAGACTGTTCCAAACTCCATTCCCTTCGCGCTATAAAATTTTTATACCCGTGAGAACTCATGGTGGTCCCCTGACCTCAAAGAAAATGTTAAATTGCTCCTCAGGTTGAAATTTCCAAATGAGGCTTAAGAAGCGATCTACAATGAAAGGTAATTTTTTTGTTAATTTTAATGTCTCCGATTATACTAATTCATTACTAAAAGTTAGGTTAGGTTTAACTGTCTACAGGCCGCAGGCCCGCTTACCGCAATACTAATTCTTTGTGTTCTACGCAATTTTACAAAATACAATATGGCTGCTTCGGCCATGTGGCAGACACAAAGAATTCAACACAGGTGACTTGAAAAGGTCCCAAGTGTCACCTAAAAAAATTTCAAGATTATCGGATGACTTTTTGGAAATCATAAAGGGCGAAACAAGATGGTGTGCGCTAAGATTCGATTTTTTTAGTTCAATTAAACACTCCCAACAATGTCCACCATTCCGTTAGCCCGCCGCTCCCCGCGCGCTATACATTTTTTTTCTTATTTATTTAATTCTTTTATTTTATTTTCTGAATCTAACTAGTAGCGTACGGTAAGAGTTTAAAATTATTAATCTACTGCAACAAGCATCAAATTAATCATTTCTTCAATGGATATGCCATAACCTTTAAAAATTAACAAGTGTCGTCTGGAAATAATTTTATATCCTTATTTACGTCCAATGTAGTTAGTAATCGTTGAGCGATTTTCCTCCACTTATTTCCTCACTCTTGTCACTTTTATTCCAACCATTTACCCATTAGTGAAATAATGCTATAAAAAGTACTAACACATCGTTTAAGTACAAACTGCTGTGACTCGTTAACTTTCATCCAGGGATACTAAAATAAAAATAGCCATAGCTATTCATTTCAAATTGTTTAAATATTGTCGAGTTAGGTTTCTCAATATCTATAAAAAATTTAGTTTCGCATGCAGCAAATGTAAATGTATTTATAAATATTCGAATCGAATATAGTAGAACACTACTACGTAATATCTCTTAGACTTTCAAAATGTATGACACTGTACAACATGCTTGCAAATATTTCTGAACTATTTGATGTCATATTATTTCACGCAATATCTCTTCGACCTCAGATCTTCACTTGGCACTCCTTCCAGATCCCACCTCTTTTTGGTCCTGTGTAATATAGAGGAAAACTATAATACGTTGTATAAAACAAAACTCATTACAATCAAATAAATGTATTCGACACCTTCATCTGATAGATCACTATCCGATTGGGTAACATTTTATTCATCGGATTCAGTCTGACTCTCAACTCTAAATTCCTTGAGCTTTGCCTTGCTTGAATCCAAACGAATTCCCTTTTCTGTTTCTTTTGTCTAAACGAAAAACAGAAACATACATTTCAAAAATGCGACCAGACATATAATTTTTACGTTTATTACGGTTATGTTTACGCCTTACTTTGAAAGAGTTTTGTTCGACTCTTTTAAGAATCTGAATCGTCCTCACTCTCTGCTTCGGAAACATCTTCACTACCTTTTTCATATTCAATGTCACTTTCGTTCTGAACGACTGGTTTCCCCATCATCTTTTTCTTCATTTCTGGACGGTCCCCATGGCTTCCCTTATACTTCAGCCCACTTTAAATACGAATAATGGCAAATGTTGAACGTTTGACATTAACATACACTATTGCTAGCTTGACATTTCTTACTTCGAAACCAACAAAACTGTGTCATTGGAGTCATCAGATTCATTTCCATCATTTCTTTTACTACCTTTCCTAGTTTCCTTTTCAACGACGGCTTCCGGTTTTCCTTTCTTCTTCCTTGTAGGAGAACGGTTTCCCTTTCTCGCCTTTTGTTTTTGTGAGCTTAGTAAAAAGTACATGTATATGACACAACTGACAATTCATCGATCTTGTAAATCACTTTATTATTTTATTTCTTACTTTGACACCTCGATGTCCGACTCTCCCCAATCATCGGATTCACCTTCATTCTCTTTTTCAAATTCATTTCCAGTTTCCCATTTTGATTTGCGTGTGACTTTCTTATTCCCATTTTCGGATTGCTTAGCTCTCCTTTGCTTCTCTTTCGACCTAGTTGACATAAATGATAAAGATTGTGTTCCCACATTAGCCCCACATTAAAGTACATTAATTTTATCATTTTATTTCTTACTTTGACAATATGATGTGCGGCTCTTCCCCATAATCGTATTCCGCTGTATTCTCAAAATCAGACCCCTTGTCCTCTTCAACGACCGGTCTGTATAGAAATGTGTATATATAGTTATTCGTAAACGAATGACACCATTATCCTGACATTATTGTCATGTAAATGTTTTGTTTTGATAAAGGTTTGTAATGTAGTTACGATTTCGAGTCAGTCTCTTCTATGTTATCAATGTCTGTATACTCCTCATTGTCATCCTCTTCAACGTAACTGGCCCGTTGAGTCCTTTCTCTCATTTTTTTTCTTTGTCGATGGCTCGTACTCCTATCAATGTCTTTCCTCCTATGTCCAGAACTTATTTTGCCTTAACTTTGTTGCGGTGTGCTGCGTTTATCTAAATATTTCATTACATTTGGTATTATACTTCTCCATAAATACTCATCTGTATTTATAATTCTGCTCATTCTTGCTATTGCATTATTATCTTAAAATGAAAATTTCTATTACAATGACACCTTGGTAACGTCTGATTACTACCAGTCGTACTTTCTATTCAAATCAATGACACTACATTCATCAGGTAAAACAATGAAGTTCTTCCTTGACCTCGCTTCTCCAAACGATAAGCCATATGCACTTGTCTTATTGTTCCCAAAGTTATCAAATACTTCCAAATATTCCTTTAGATCTCTCCAACCCCGTCTATTAATCCTTAGCCACGCATCAGAGCTCACAGATCTCATGGAATTATAAATTGCATGTCGCATGTACATGTCGCTCTCATATTTACCGTTCGGATACTTCCTTCTATACTTCGTCATGCCCATGACATGATCTAATAGCAATAAATAATATAAAAATCCATAAATTCAAACTGTGTACCACTTGATCGATCTGTGTAATTTTGTCTAACCCAATATCTTCTTCAAAAGAACTTGATCGCCTTCAATAGTTAATCCCCTCCTGATGAGATCATGTTTATTAAACGTAACACGTCTATCGTACCACCTTCATTGATTTCCCATGTATTATTATTTTTTATTACCAATCAAAATAAGTATTGCGCTTACCACGGTTTGTTTGCGAATATCTGATATAAGTTTTTAACCAGCGTCCGTCCTGTCACTCCCCTTTCCTTCATGCATTTATTATACTAGCTCCATTCAACTTTGTATTTTCCCAACGTTTTGAACTGTGGTGGGGGGTCAACCTAATAATAAAATGTTTGTGACATGAATGTGCGGTCGCATAACAAGCACTTTCACACTAAGGCCCTCCTTCCGTCCTTCCAGTTTCGAAATCTGAAACATATTTATGAGATTAAATTCGAGTTATTTAATCTAACATATTAATACGTATTCAGATATAAAAATTCTCACCTTTTCCTTAGACTCTTCCACTTCTTCTTTCATTTCTTTTATTTCGTCCCTCTTGGTTTGAATCTTCCCTTTCAGCTCCTCCTTCCTTTCTGTCAACTTTGTGACTTTTTTTCTAATTTCTCAAATGCAGTTTCATCCGATTCACTTTTTTGGTCTACTTGACCAAAACTTGCCCCTGCCTTTCTTCTAAATCTTTAATCCTCTTTTTCAACTCCTCAATTTCAATTCTCTTCTCTTTCAATTGCATCTGAGCTTCATCATGTTAATCTTGGTCCTCGGTTGTGCCGTCATCCGTCTGTAATCCCTGACTACCTGGTCCGGTCTTCATGTTATATACTGGATCTATGATACCATATGCACGTTGAGTTTCAATCCATGAATCTTCATTTTTAGCCAACAGAACATTGTACTCCTCTCCAATCAGAGCGATTCTGATTGGAACTTTGTTGGCCACTGCGGTGTTACTGTTGTATCGAATCTTTATTTCTTCATAAACAGTCCTTTCACTTTGTTCTACACTTCCATGACGAGTCTGTCCTCGCTCTTCGAATTTATACATATCAAAGGGGACTTGAAAAATTTCAGAAGCCATGAAAAGGGTCATGTCGTTGCCCCACATTCTACTCCCTTAAGACAAATTGAGTGAAGCTAAATCCCGGTACTGAAAAGATTTGGGCCAACGCCTCCATGTGCTCTGTCAATTCGTGCAAAATGCACACCCTAATAATTATATGATACTGCCATCCATCCGACAACCCTATAGCGATTACCACATATCCTGAATTCCCAGGATATACTGTTGCAGTACACATTGCAGTCCATTGGTTCTGCAACTCTGTAGACATTACTTCGTTCACCAAAGTGTTTGTCGTTATCTTCGGATCATTTACGTCTTTCCGTCTTGGCAATTTCATGCTAATCCGTCTAATTTTTCCCTTATGTTGTCGAATCGATTACTGGTTCAAACAACACGCTGTACTGGAAGAGACCTTTCCCTTCGGCAACTCTCAATTTCAAGAAATTTGTACTCAAAATTTAAAATCAAATTTATTTGATCAAAATATACATTTACATAAAATAAATTAACGTTTAACTTAACAATTAACTTTTTTTTCATTACAAGGTCCATGCTTAATATATAATATTAAACTCATATTATCATATATAGGGTAGACGATACGTTCTGGACAAAATGCATTGAAACTTTTTATGGTCTAATTAAGTATTCGACGTTTTCAATTATAGTGGACTAGCATGATCTTATATGCAACGTGTTTAACTTCCACTACCTGTCCGCACTTCCATGCCTGTCATGTTTAATATCATTTGTCATTGATATAGAAAATAAATAAATCAAATCAATCAATGGCTTGTTTGATTGATTCCTAAATAAATTTACCGTAAATGTCATTTATAGTCTCCACCACGGGATGTTATGAATAACCAATACTCCTCAATTACATACAATATTTCTTATCGTTGATAAATATTGGGTATGAAATTTAATAACGGGAAGTAACGTTTCTGAATTGCTTGAAAATTAATTCACGTCTCCTAGATTGATTTGCTGAACTTCCCTATCATAGAAAAACAATATTTTTCCAATCGTCTTTAGATTTTTGTTTAATCTAATATCTGCTTATTTCTTCCGTTATACTTTTATTCCTATTGTTATTTTTCAGTATCCATGTCCCTGCGGTCATTAAATACAATTGTAATATTTGTGAAAGATCTTAACGTTTATACATATAACGACTTCAATGGGAAATATAATTTCAAAAAATTGATTGCGTCATTATAACAAGATTAACTAATCTTCGTCATGTCCTTTATGCCGATTTTTTTCATATATAAATACTTCTTTATTCCTTAGCATTGTATCCTATCTTAATCTCTTCATCACATTGATACCACGGGTTGTAGTAACCCAGTCACGTTACTCGTTCAAATATAAGCGTTCAATGCAACCCAAGTGAGTCATATTCTCAAGAAATGATGCTCTTGTTACGCATACCGATAACTAACTAACCCATAACCCTTCATAGTATACAAACTTGAAGGTTTAAATATAAATTTAAATGTGGAAACTAATCCAGCAAACGCGTGTCTGAATGGTAAGTTATTCTAAACACATATTACGCATAATGAACTTAGAATGTATTTTTACTGTAAAACCCTTGTCATTAACGGATATGCAGTAACATATTTACTCCTATTAATTCAAATTGTAATTGGGCATTTGAATTAAAGGCTTCACATTTCCTGTTCAAAACCTCAATTAGTTAGAATAACTTTCATACGCATTAGCACGTTAATGTTTCTACTGAATTTTGGTCTTACGCTGTGTAGTCATGTACTCACTCCTTCTTTATAACTTCGAAATCCATATTTTTTGATAATTTGTATCAGACTATCTGCAAATCTAAAAATATCAATACCTATCATTGACTATTAATTACAAATTTTATATTAATTAGCTTAGCCAATTTAACATTTGCAGACCTCTTGCAAATTCTGACATTGTATACAGATGAATTGCGGAATTCCGTCTGCTGCAATGATAATGTGAGATGAGATATATTTCAGTTACAATTCACTGCATGATCCTATGATATTCTCATTATAATTGTCAGCATGTATTATTCAATATTATCAAGACATTATATTGCATGTACAATTTTAATTCATTTCGGCATTTCAAAGAAATCAAGGTACAAACTATACATTCTTTATTTGTAAATAAAATAATCACACTTCTGCCCAAATATTCAGAAATAAAATCTTCAAATTACAACTTGGAATTATTGAATTGCCATTACACATTAACTTAACACATTAACTCTTCTTCAATAATTATACTTTACAATATAAATATTAATAATAATACATTTGTACATTTTGCTCAACTCATTTTGTATTTAACAAAAAAGCACCACCATCAATAATAATGCAACATTACTACATTAGTATAAATTAAATTGATACGTTCAATTCTATAATTATTTATATTAATTTTGTTCTCTTATTATTAGACTCCAATTACACAATATTTACAATTGCCATACATATTCTTAAGGATAGGATACAACAATCTCCCAACTACAAGGATTATTTGGAAAGTATTTCGCCGTCATTGTTATTTTTGGAAATTCGTAATGACTGGGAAGATCAGACAAATTTTCCTGCAAGTACGCCTGACGAATAATTTGAAGCCACTCATGACCAGACAAATGGTGGACACTGATGTCAACCATGGGTATGACCGTTAATTCAACATTCTTCAAGTACATACATTTCCTCAAATATACACCAAGATTATTGAGAACAATATCACAACTAGGTCTCATACCTAAATTCCAACCATGTATAGGAAGCATTCGAAGATTTGAGATCCGATCACCAAATTTTAAAAAAACTCTTCGTTGGATTCAGGAATTTCATTTTCGTTGTAACTACGAAAAATTTCATGACCTGGGCTCATATCCTCTTCTGGATGAAAAAATTCCATATTACAAACTCCGCAACCCATTTTGCCTGTTTCCAACCAGAATTTAGTCACGCCATATAAGTTGCGAGACCTCGTCGAAGGTATTTAATCTTCTCCACTCTCCTGTGCGCCTCACATCTAATTCTGTCCAGGTCTACATAATCCAAACTTGCTATGGCTGTGTCCATTGCCTGAAATATACATAATTCAACATCGAAATTAAAATATTTTCAGAAGCCTTTGGGACAAGTTGTAAACTATTACACTTCAAATAACGGTTTTCAACTGATAATTGATCCACTCACATTCTTGTCATTCACGAAAGATTCAAATTTTGCCACATCATTCATCCAATCAGCCTGAATCATGACGTTTGTATGAATGTTCTCAGGTAGGGTGGTAAATAATTTGTTCGTGTGTACGGAATTTAAACTCGAAGATATTATAGGTTAGTCTTGCTGACAATCAATATTGCCCAAACCAACAAACCTTCAAGACTGACAATATTTTTGTATGTGTATTCGGTGTATGACCGGTGCACGGTACACCGGTATGTTAAAAAATCTAATCTTTTTAACCCTGTTCCCTTTAATTCTCTATGTATGACTCACACATGAAGATTCATTCTTGGGTTTTTAGTTTGAGACGGGTTGGTTATTTGAGTTCCCAGTACAACAATTATACTTCTTGACTCATCTCTCAAACCGAATTATTAAATATTCTAAACATTCTTTTTGTCACCCGCGCGCAACATCATCGTTTCATCTATTTGTGTACTCCAATCATTGCATGACTAGCATACGTACAGGTTATCTAATTCTCGGCTTGATAATCAAAGTCATGCCCTTTAGTCTTGTCTTGCATTAGAACTTGCCATATCTTAACATGATAATGAAGGAATTTACGGATTAGCCCACACGAATTACATAAGATCAATAGATGAAACGGACTCTAATGATTAAACATTATAATTGTGTTGTTGATCATTTAAAAAAAATGAGTTGTCAAGATAATGAAGCCTCAAATAACTGCAATGTGAAATTGTTCGATCCTTCCTTTTTTACAATTACTTTTATCAGCTACAAAATGTTGAAAATTCTTGATGCTATGTTTCAGTGACTACAGTTAAATTTTCAATACTTTATCGAGTAGTATCAAGGATAGTGATAAGCTCAGCAAAACGCATGAAGTTTTGGCTAAAGATCCCACACACACACACAGACATCCCCATGTCTGATCTTCCTATTCAATTCCTCAGCAGCAACTTTCATTTTTAATTCTATCACTTTTTTGTCATCATCTTTGTTTGTTTTGTTCAAATTTTTGTGCAATGGATCAGCGGTCATACATGCATTGCATGCTTATTGATCGTCTCAACAATCCTGCACGGTAGGAAGAAAGAAATTTTATTTACAAAATCAAACAACCCAGAAGTCAATGCAGAGAATTTAAGTAAATTCAACTGCACCGACTTTGCGTCTTAAAGCTCTCTGGGATTTTATTCCATTTCCATTTATTCCATTGATATTACAAAATTCACTTTTAATACTTCCCCTGGTACATTTCAGCCTATTTTCTTTGTTTACACGTGACGTTCCAATAGTACATTTTTATATTCCGTAGTAACATTTTTACGACTTTAAAACAATTACTCAAGCCAATAGTGTCATATGACCATACCCTTTGAATTTTTCATATTAATTTGTCAGCATTTAGTATTTTTATAACCATTTGTACCTACGGCAACCGTAGATACCTTCGAATTGCATAAGCTAAACCAATTAACATTATGTTTTGGAATACCCAAGGATTTATGGTTGTAACGTTCTCCGTTATAACTAATTCGTGTTTCACAAATCTTGCATGACATTTCGGTAATATTCGAAAACTCCTCATAATAATAACAATATTGGTTTAATATGCTTCTTCATAACTTTAGGTTTGTTTTTGAATTTTCTAAATATTTTTTTCCTCGCTAAATTTATTCTTCATTGTACAACTTTACATTCCAACAAAAAAAAATACGAAAACCAAACGAACGACTAAATTGTAAATTAAGTCAAACGGACATCCGTTAATATAAAGGGTAGACAAAATTCTAATTTTTCTATATAACTTTGATCTAGAAAATACCAGTCGAATGTATTTTTCGAAGATTTTTGAATAACGTGGATTTATGCATATTATGATTTCTAAAGATTCCTGGGATTCAAATTTAAATACCACGTTGATAACAATTTCTAATTTCTGTATTTATTCTCTGAAACGTCAAATACTTATGACATTTATTGCATTGTAAATATTATTCATCTACTTAAACTATTTTTATATACTGGCAAACAACCAAGTCTTTCATTTATCTTACATTTGTCGAATGCACTAAATTCTGTATTCCATATCTCAATCTAAACTGCATCATAGATCCATAATATTTCGTTACATGATGCGTGGTGTCGGTGTGTTTAAAGAATAACGTTGATACGGATTGATATTCGTAAAAGAATTCTGAGGTTACATGAAGGTTAAAATAAGTTTAGCATTATTTTATTAGATAGAATGACAAATTGACATTAGTAACATTGTGTTAATTACTATTATATATTTGAATGCGTAGTATTCTTTATTTATGAACTTACAACTTTTTAAGCCGAATACAATTCGTAGTCTATACTATTGGCATTAACATTCGTTGACATGAATTACTTCTATACTTGAATGCATAATTATAATGATTATATTTAATAACGTATGGAGTCCACTGATAAGTCCGACGACAAAGAAGGGTTGGCTTATAACAGTTAAAATATTTTTAGCGAACTTGAACACATTAAAAGTTTTATTACTTACTTTACAATACGGATTATGCCAATCCTTCATTATTAAATCATTGAGACTGGGGATGAGACTTCTAATGTTTCCTAACACAACGAAATACGAGACCAGCAAAAACCATTTTGACAATAAGGATTAATATCGGCCCTGCCGCCATGTAGAATAGTTTCTCAATGGACCCGTTATCCATAGATTGCTGGAAACTGGTTTCACCGCTGATTAAATTTCTCAATTTCTCGAACCCCCAATTCACCCACGTATAGATGACAGTCATTAAGGCAAAATGTTCTCCTCCTATACATCACTTTTTCAATGTCAAATTTCCTTATTTGAAATCCTTATCGCTCTTTATTATTAAATAAAAAAAACTTTATAATTCACAGCTTACATTCTCGTGGGTAGTACGTGATTAATACGTGATTACTTTGCTGAGGAATAATTGAAATGTTCCGGCCAGATGTTCTTTCGCCAAAACCCCGACGACACCTTTGAAGGTTCCATTACATTGGAGTTCTTGCTCTGCTTTCGTGAAATTCGTGAACGTCAATTTCACCAAGCTCGATTTCCTCTTGAGAATCTTCACGATAGACTTGCCAGGGAAGGATGTTGGCATTTTGTACCGCTGTGGATAACCCTCCTATAACATTGTAGATGTCTAGTAAGCCAGTCAACTTGGGGAGAAATGGCACGTGGTTAATTTTATTTAGCTCCGGAGCTTGTTCATTATTCGTGACTGTGTAGATGAATGGGTAGTCATGAGCAAAATTATTATGTGTAGTTGCACTGTGAGAATCTTGTAATCGAGAACGTTCTCGGTAATAAGAACGACACGTTGCTTTCTTGTGCTGCCTTGTCCGTAGCATCAAAAGATTTTCCAAAATTAACAAATTTATTCGCCATTGTTACGGTGGAATCCAATTTTTTTGCCCAGGTGCATCCTGTCGTCACTTTCCCATCCTTTATGGCAAGTTTATGGCAAGTTCAATGAGATGAGCAATGTCCCATTGAATGGTAAGCCATTCTGACTCGTGTTTACTTAAAAAAAAGTTTAGGACTTCACGTGAAACTCCCAATCTTATCATTTCACCGTCCATGGCAAAACCAAAAAGTGCTTCGTTGATTTCAGTTTCAGAATAAGCCAGACAATTTTTTACGGAGTTCAACAGCTCTTCTGCTATTGTTCTACCAGTGTGACCTGATTGCGTCGTCGGTAGATCTAAGAAGAATGATTTTTCCTTGGAACTTGAGTAGGTGACCAGTCCAATTGTGTCAATTGTTTGGCGGTTTGCAATCAACTTCGGCAACCAAGGCAAACGGTGGTGGCTTGCCGGAGGCTGGTACGGGTTCACGAATTATTTTTTTGTCAGAACCCGGTGAAAATGTTCTGTTAAATTTACGGTTGTGGTTAATGTCACCAATATCGATCTTGTTAGCTTTAAGGTCCATCTCGAATTCTAACCCGACACTTTTATTTGTAGAAATAACTTGATTGCGATCCACCTTAGCCTGATTCAAAAGTTCCGTGTTCCGTTGATGGACCTGGGATTCCTCCATGTGTTTAATTAATTTTGACTTCAAATTGATGAAAGCTTGTGGCTCCTTGTCGGGAACCGGGAAACTTTCCTCCATGTCTGAATCCATAAGAGATAACTCCTGGATGACCTGCATCTCTGGAGCATACCTTACGTACAACGTTATCTCCGTTGCACTCTACACTTCTGAATACAATTGCTGTAATTCCACAATTGAGTGAGCATGTCTTGCTAGTACGGCTCTAGCCTTTGATTCAAGAATTTCTATTTATTCGTTGAGCTGGGGTTGTGAAGGACGACTCAAGTATACGAATGATCTTATCCATTTTCTATTCAGTAGTATTGGTATTCTGCAGTGAATTCGTTGGTTGCTGTTCACTATCTCCAGAACTTGGTCCTGGATTCGGTTCTCTGATTGAATCTGCATGTGGAATGACAATGGGCTGTTCTGTGTCCACTTCTTGTATTACAGGAACCTCTTTTACAATGCCTATTTCTGTCATCTTTCCCGCAGTTATCCCTTAATGAATGGAGAATAATTAATAATTAATATTAATAATTAAATAATAATTAAAGACTACGCCATATTTAAAACAAACTTCATTACTATTTTCTAGCGACGCCCTGTATAACAAAAATTAAATGATGTTTTATAACATTACAATTAATACAACTGTGCATATCT